>JADRCH010000125.1:1276880-1453728 GCA_019843965.1 Rhynchomys soricoides
ATATCTACCACACACACACAACACACACACAGCATATTCACACACATGTACCACACCACATACACACACCATACATATGCCATATACACACTACATATACAATACATATACACAACACACACACTCCACATATACAATACATACACATCATACATACCACACACACACTTTACCCCCACATACACAATGCCACAGATACATACACACACATTGAGAGAGAGAGAGAGAGAGACAGAGAGAGAGAGAGAGAGAGAGAGAGAAGGAATATGTAAGGACAATCAGCTATAATATGCTACTATGTATTTCTTATAGCACAATATTATAAATAGTTTGGTCTTAAAACTTAAAGATGTAACAAAATTATTCTTAATAAAATAAAGGTTTAGAATTTTAACTTTATAATTCTTTACAGTTTTTATTACTAAAAACAAAATAACAAAAAAAGAAAGCATTCTATTCTAACAGCCAGGATAAAGTATCAACAAGTTATTCTTCTGAGTCCTTCCTGTCAAGAATCAGAAACTCTGAGATAGGCAGACAAAATAACAGTAGAGGAGGCAGGGCCTCCTGAACAAGGGTAACTAGTGTTCTGTAAAGACAGGCAGGAATGGGGCAGGTGTATATATGCTGTGAGGACTGTAATGAATGATGAGGCCTCTACTAGACATGGGACACAGCTCTGGCATGACGGAGGGCACACGTGATGGGAGGTACAAGAAGAGTTTCACAAATGACATCATCAGCCAGCTCTGGCCTGGTTGTGCAGTATCTTGAAAGGTACAGTCAGTGCTCAGCAGGAAAAGAAGGCAGGAGTCACATGGAGAAAGAGGGAGACCAAGAGTTGAAGGCAGAGGCCTGGATTGAGTATTTTCTATCCCAGCACCACGCTTTCAGGCAAAGCATGCTGCTGAGCCCTAGCTTCCTCATCTGAAGTGGGAGCACAGTGAAGAGGAGGGAACTAACTGCAGGAGGTTGATGCCATGCATACTTTTGGGGGAACCTACAACATGTGGCAGCTGTCCACAGAGAACCAGAGCCAAGATGGCTGCTGCAGTGTCATCCTCGGAGAATGATATTTACTGTTGTTTGATCTTGGTTTGACTCCTGAATCTGGAAAAAGAATCCAACCTCTGTGATCATGTGATATTACTACATGGGTGTGATGGTTTGTATATGCTCTTGACCCAAGGAGAGGCACTATTAGGAGGTGTGGCCTTGTTGGAGTAGGTGTGTCACTGTGGGTATAGGTTTTAATACCCTCATCCTAGCTTTCTGGAAGCCAGTCTTCTCCTAGCAGCCTTCAGGTAAAGATGTAAAACTCTCAGCTCTTCCTGCACCATGCCTGCCTATATGCTACCATGCCCCTGCCTTGATGCTAGTGGACTGGAACTCTGAACCTGTAAGCCAGCCACAATTAAATGTTGTCCTTTATAAGAGTTGCCTTGGTCATGGTGTCTGTTCACAGCAGTAACACCCTAATTAAGCCACCCTGGAAATATGAGACCCAACCTTTTAAAAAAAGAATGATGACAAACTAGTGTATCGCCCCTAAATGTCCTAAATCTAGGCACTAAGTGCTCAGTGTTTATGATGTAAGGACGCAACTGGGTCTTTAAAGTACCCTACTGGAAAAACACAGAACTATTGCCTGTGCTTAAGTTTTCCAGAGAAAAAGACAATTGAAGGGTGCTGGAGAGATGGCTCAGAGGTTAAGAGCACTGACTGTTCTTCCAGAGGTCTTGAGTTCAATTCCCAGTAATCACATGGTCATTCGTAACCATCTGTAATAGGATCTGATGCCCTCTTACGGTGTGTCTGAAGAAATTGACAATGCACTCACATATATAAAATAAAAAAGTCTTTTAAAAAAAATAAAAGGGACAGAAGTTGGTGCCAGGGACTGGGGTGTTGCTGTGATAGGCCTGTGATTGTTTGGCAGAATGTGGATTTGGGGACTTTGGATTTGGAAAGCAGTAGAATCTTTTAAGTGGGGTCTAATGGGCCATCCTAGTAGGAATATGTAAGACTTTGTTGCTGAGAGTGATTTGAATTGTGAAGACCTGGCCCAAGAGTTTTCAGTGGAGAATTTCAGTACTTGGCATAGAGACTGGTTTTTTGTGACATTTTGATGAAGAAAGTGGCTGTTCTTTGCAATTGTCCAAAGAGTCTGCCTGAGACTAAGGTAAAGAGATTTATATTAATTGCATTGACAAAGGAAATCTCAGAAAAGCCCAGCAGAGACATGTAAAGAGCATCTCTGAGTCCTCACAAGTCCATCGCTACCTGACTATTGAATTCAAAGATACAGAAACAGGGGCCCAGAGAGGTGGCCCGTGGTTAAGAGCTCTTGCTCTTCTTGTAGAGGATCCAAGTTCAGTTCCAAGAACCCATGTCGGACAGCTCATAACCACCTCTAACTCTAGATCCAGTGGATCTGATGCCTCTGGCCTCTGCTGACACCTACATTCATGCACACATAACCCCACACAAACATTCACACATACACAACATTAAAAATAAAATATAGAAAAATTATTTAAAACACCCTCATCAGCAGGCAGCATCCTCATGGAATTTGGCACACCTTGCTCAGAGTTTCCTGGGTGTGAAGACTAGGCAGCAAGTCATCATTGGTAAAGCAAGCATGTCCCTTTTTTTCCCATCCAAGTCTCAAGCCTAAAAGCAAAATTCTGGTGAGGAGCCTTCATCTGAAGTGTTTAGAAGAGAAATACTTTTAAGTTTAGACTGCTTCATATTTGGGCATATTGGTACACACTTGATGAGTTATCTTAGGAGTGGAACTAAAGTTTGAATCCAAATTTCATTCACAGTTCATCTGCACTCTAAATACACAAAAGTTTGTCTACACATAAGATACACAGAACCTGACCATGATTTTGCACATCGTCACTGACTGGGATTCAACATGTCATATCAGGTGAGACTCATTCATGTCAGCTAAGCACTTGAGTTTGGAGTGTTTCAGAGTTTGGATTTCAGATTAGATGTGAGGAGAAACAAGGAATGTTGAAGCAGTGGATCTTCATTGGTTACTCAACAAATCATTTCCAATGCCTGACCTTATAGGAGCACAAATCTGTGTGTGTGTGTGTGTGTGTGTGTGTTACACACATGTAAAAGTCTATTCAAGATGCTTATCATCAAATTAAGAGACATAAATAATATAATCCAAATTACAATGGAAATTCAGAAAAGCACACAATTATGTGCCTGTTGAACTGTTGGGACACTAGCACATGTACTTGGACTAAACTCTTCTGAGCTTATGAGAAGGTCATTAAATAAGGTAAACATGACAGGAGGTAGTGGTGGTGCATGCCTTTAATCCCAGCACTTGGGAGGCTGAGGTAGATGGATCTCTATAAGTTCAAGGCCAGCCTGATCTACAAAACTAGTTCCAGGACAACCAGGGCTACACAGAGTAATGCTGTCTCATTAAAAACAAATGAACATGTGGAAATAACTAACTAAAAAGTAAGCCACTAAAGGCACCCAAATGAAGACAGCCAGAATGAGAACTGTGGTGGTAGAATAGTCAGGTAAAATATAGACTACTTTATTCAAATCTGACTTTTATGAACAAAAGAAAAAAGACAAGAATAGATCATAATCATTTAAAGTCATATACTAAGAGCTTAGCAATCATAAGTGGTAGTTTCTATTGACAGTGCAGGTGAGAACCCTTTTATATCAATGCGTCAGCTCGGCCCCTGGTGTCATGTCTAAGTGAATACTGAGGGAAGGAGGGAACAGCCATGTCAGGCCATGCTCTTAGCTCCCAGCACATGCATACTTGACACTCAACTTGGGCAGTACTGGGCAGCACAATACAGCTGGCCCTGGTGGCTTGCGTATGGGTTAGCCATCCTGAGGTCCTGAGTGCAGGAGAGCTGGCCCTGCCCTTTGCCAGCTATAGCACTCTGGAAAGTGAGCCCAGCACCTAGCCTGGGCAGCACAGTAAATCTGGCCCTGGTTATGTGGGCATAAGAGAGCCTACCTGGGGGATGAGATGGGGTAGCCTAGCCTTGGCAAAAGGAAAGACCTGGCCCTGGTGGAGTAGGCACAGGAGAGCTGGCAGGCTGACCAACTCAGCTTCCATTCAGTCCCATATCCAGGGTCTGAGTTGAGTTCACATCTATGAACTACTGAAGTTCATGAAGGTTTGGTCCTACAGAACCAAAGCTGTAGGATTTCCATGACACAGGGTAACAATAGGATATCTGAGAGGAATCCCAGTGAGGATCTAGTATTGATAGCGTAGCAGAAGCCAGAGGTCTTGAACCAGATCAATGACTCATTGCAATGAACATTTGCAAGTAAAGATATTTGGGCAAAGGGTATAGTGTGTGACACACTGCAACTTCCACAGAGAGATTTTGTTGATATTGTTGGTTTGGTTTAGTTTAGTTTGGTTTGGTTTAATTTGGTTTGGTTTGGTTGATTTGGTTTGGTTTGGTTTGGTTTGGTTGATTTGGTTTGGTTTGGTTTGGTTTGGTTGATTTGGTTTGGTTTGGTTGATTGGGTTTGGTTTGGTTGTTGATTGAGTTTGGTTTGGTTTGGTTTGGTTGATTGGGTTTAGGGGGAGGTTGCAAAGGGCAGAGGATGGATATGAGGGGACAGGAAGATGAGTAGGATTGGGGTGCATGATGTGAAATTCATGAAGAATCAATTAAAAAGTTAAAAAAAAATCAAGAAAGAAAAAAAAAATTGACCTGGATGGATGCTTGGATGTTCCATGGGTAAAGCACTGATCATTAGCATGAGGATCTGAATTTGGATCTCCAGCACCATGTAACATGCATCTCTGCAATTCCAGCAATGGGGAAGTAGAGACAGGAGCATCCTGGAATGTACTGATCACCTGGCTTAGTCAAATGGAAAAGCTCCAGGTTCAGTGACAAATCCTGTCTCAAAAGCTAAGGTAAAGTATAAACTAAGACCCCTAACCTCAATCTCTGGCATCCACCACACCTTCAAGAGCATATGCGCAAGCATACACACACACACACACACACATACACACACACACACTCATACACATACACACACACATACACACACACACTCATACACATACACACATACACACACACATACTCACACACACATACACACACAAACACGCACACACACTCACACACACACACTCACACACACACACACAAACACACACACGAACTCATTCACAAACTATACACAAAGGCACATAGATGTTTTTAAGATTTTTGTTTATGTTTAGAACTGCCATCTATTTATAGCAAAGAACATCGATGGCTCCCCCATTACAGAGATAATATAAATGGTTGGTTTAAAAAAAAAAATTCATTCAAATTGAGAAAGCTTAGAGAAATGGCAGAAATTGCACTTGGGCATGGTAAAATCTGCGGAAGATATCTCAAGTGACTAAAATAACTTACGTACTGATTCCTGGCCAATTCCTGTCAACACTTCTACCCTAAGTTTTCAGTTCTGTAGACCGGGAGCTACATCTTGCTCATCCCAAGGAATATGAGCATGGCATACTATCGCTATAATCTAGGTAACAGGCTAAGACACGACATGGAAGTTTTTAACAGCATTAGCTGGAGTAGTTTGGCCTCATAGTTCTACACGGCTGGGGTGCCTCTCAGTTCTGCGTTACCACACTGTGGACTCCAACACCCCTAAGAACCAGTCTGAATGACTGCATAAGACAGCGACATGCAACTTCAAACTCATGGTTCCGTTCGAGCCTGTGCTGTGTTGCATAACGTGGGAGAGTGATTCTTGTGTACTAGATGTGCTCCTGGAGCTTGCTCAGAGCCTGATTAAATTCTCTCTTCCCTGACATTGTTAACAGAATAGTTAGGACATTTGGAGCTGTAGATGTTATGTTTAATTTCTAACATGTTTCTCCCCACCTAAGACAGCTGGATTTAATGGTAAATAAGTAAAAATACAATAATAGTACATGCCTTGAAACACTACACAGGGGGCTAGAGAGATGGCTCAGAGGTTAAGAGCACCTCCTACTCTTCCAGAGGTCCTGAGTTCAATTCCCAGCAACCACATGGTGGCTCACAACCATCTGCAATAGGATCTGATGCCCTCTTCTGGTATCTGAAGAAGACAGTGTACTCACATACATTTTATACATACGTGAGACTACACACATCATTCACACGTGTTATGGTGTGTGTCTTCTTCATAACTAAGCAAGCTAGTGTAATTCACAACTGACACCCTAACACCTATGGTGGAAAATGAAGTCAGTGTCAGCCCTGGAGTGAGGACACCAGCAGGTGAGGAAACTGAGCAAACTGTTTGCTGCCAAGTACTGATCCAAATTTACTGGCAACACTTCCCAAAGCACTTTTACAATAGGCAGAAAAGAAATTTAGCATTAAAATGGAGGAAAGTAAAGAGCCAAAGTTTGCTCTAAGAAGCAGGGTAGCTCACAGGGGGAGCCTGTTCCTCCTGTGCCTGGGTGTGCTCCAAAGATCAGCAAAAACAAAACTCTCACTCTGGGCGTAAGCGGTAGGTAGCACTCCCTGACTGACACTTAAAATGCTTTAGTGCCGTGTGGCTCAAACTTTAATATATAAATCACATTTTTTTAATGGCACAGTATAAAGAGGTCACATCAAACCTTATACTTTACTAACTTAAGCCACCCTTCAGAAAAAAATGAATCCCTATAATGAGCTGCACAGGCCCATGGTTGCTTGCATGTGTAGGAGCTCTGCTCTCACTGTTAAAGAGCTGAAAACAGCAATCGTCTAGACCCACACTGATGCTCTTAACTCACCTGTGCCAGGCCAGGAGCATGGCAGCCAGGGTCCACGGGGTACTTTGGGGCATTTTAACAAAACAACCAACCATCTTGCTTTGCGCCTATGCTGACATTGTGACAACCTTAAACTGTCTGTAACACTTGAAAAGCAAATTTAATAACTGGAGAGACATGGCTTAAGTTTACTGAAACTTCACCCACATTATCAGTGCAAACATTAAATGCACCAAAGAAGATGAATTAAGGACTAAAAGTGAAACCGCACCAAAGAATAATTCCAAATAGCCTGTACACTAAAATAAAACACGTTGCTCAAGCATCATACTCTCTCATGTGTTCAAAGCAGAATCATCAAGCATCTGCTGCATGGTCTACACTCAGTTCATAGTTTTGTGGTCACTATTGGACACTGGTCTTCCTTAATTGTGCTTACTAGAAATCAGAAAACTACCCTTCTCATCCCACAGCATAATTACACTTATGTCTCATGACATAATTTGGGGCTGGTGAGATGGCTCAGTGGGCAAAGTCACTTGTTCTTCAAGCCCAGTGACATGAGTTCAGTCCCATGAAAGAAGACACCCGGATATTACACAATGGTCCCCTAACTTGCATGTATGTACCAGAGCAGGTATGCAAAACCCCAGACAGACTAATACAGATAAAATAAATTCTAAGGATAATTTTTAACTTAAAGAAATTATATAATAATTTCATTTCAACCAAACAAAAATAACTGTCTAGAAAAGTAACTGCGTCAGAGCAAAAAAGAAAAACTATGTCAAGAAAAAAAAAAGAAAAAAGAAAGGACCTTCTGGCATTGGAGAGGTTGAGTTTTCAAATATCTATATAAAACTGTCACTATTTTTGGAATAGTTACATATACTTTATAGCTTAAGTAACTAATAGTCTTAAGAAGGCAGAAATGCAAATTTGGGGAAAACAGCCTATAATATTTTGTTCATTTGGTGCCACTGAACTGTAGCAGTGGTGGACAAGTCAGTCAGAATTCTGCTATGTGTCAAAATTTCCCTGGAGCATCATTCAAGATACATTAGGCTCAATTTGTGTTCACTAGTCATGTACTTAATATCAAAATGACCTACTGAGCACTGCCATGATGTTTGGGACTGTGGAGAGTCACAGCAGGCAGGCTCTGGAACTGCCACCCTGAACTAACTTGTCCTCTCCTTCCTTAGGCGGGCCCTGGGCATAGGGGTGGCACTCCCAAGCAGGTGGAGAGGCAGCAAAACTGAAGAGAGAAAATGGGGAGGGGTGAACTGACAAGCTCACTCACACTGGCTTTCAGGAAGGTTTAACAGGGGTCAACTTGAGTTACCTGGTCTTGGTCTTGTTCCTAGTCCGCCAATGAAGTCCCTGGAAACAGAATTAGACAGAAACCATTAGGAAAGTTCCACTTAATGACAATTACTGAGAATTTTTCTGTAACCAGTAAAGAGAGAAATCAACATTTTGAATGTAGGATGGACTTTCTAATGGTAAACAGATACACCTTGTTCTTCCAGGGATATATTATACACACACACACACACACACACACACACACACATACACTCACATACACACACACACATACACACATACACTCACATACACACACACACACACACACACACACACACATATATGAATGATAGAGTTTCATGTAGCTCAGGCTAGTCTCAACCTTGCCATATAGATAAACCTTGACTGGGTGTGATTTGTATATTAAGACAGCTAATATTAACATTTTATGTCTTGTATTTTCCATAATTTGTCCTTGAAATGAAAAATAAAAACTAACCACGGTATATTTCTATGAGAGGCGATGAATTTACATTGTAACAATTTACTCCTTCATAGAGTCTCCAGTGCTGGTGACATCCTTCCTCCTTGTCTCAAAATTTTAGGTTGTCTGATCATTTTTAAAATCAGTCCCAAAGCCGTCTGGTGTGTGGAGGTGACCTTCATCCATATCAGGGAAGCTAATGAACAACCTTCCCTCTTACCCTTCAAAGTAGGATGCAAAGCCTATTTCTTAGTGGTTTTCTACTCCTAACTGGTCACATGACACCATGGGATCCAGCAGGTACATAGTGAGCACCAGTGAGGAGCATGTGGCTGACAGTTGTCTGCTCCGACCATTTTATTTCATCACAGATTTTCAGTATTCACTTGTAGCTTGTACCTAAGTTATTGTGCATAACAAACCTGGCATGCATTTACCAACCAATCCAGTTTAAATGCTAGAAAAATCCCTGAATCTCAGTCTCACAAATGACTCCTCCCTTTGTTCCTTTCTACCTCCTTTTACCCCTGACTTAAAACTTTCTAGGTAGACCCGTTTTAAAAAGTAATAAAGGGGAGATTAATCTTGTATTTATTTCATCAAATAGATCCAAAATATCAGTATTTTAAATGAATAATATTTGTACTGTTTTACATTTAAAGTAACATCAAGTTGAACATGTGGGACCTCCATTGCACTTGCCACATATTTGACTGTTCAAATTAACACATATGCCCAGCTATCTGCATATTAAACTTTGCAGACCTTTCTATCGGAGGTGTTAGTCACCATCCCTACCCACTACTTTAGCCAGGCCATAGAGCTGCTGGGTCTGGCACCTCATGGCTAAAGGTGAATTAAAATGCAACTCATGGAAAACTTTCATTTGTGTTTATGGACGGTTTTGAAAGGCAAGTAACACACAAACTGAGTTATCTAGATTGTTATTTCATTGTCCTGTAAGGTCTTTTATTTTAAATTTTTCTACTAAGTGTATATGCAAATAGGACACAGAACCTGCATCTGGCAACTGTGCCCAGCTGCTCCAAGTTTTGTTCTGCTCTGTAGCATTCTAGATTCCTTTATAGTAAGCTTTAAGGGGGAGGCAGGAAAGATGGCTCAGTGATTAAGTATGTGCTATACTGCTCTTGAAGAGGGCCCAGGTTCATATCCCAGAATATAAGACACCTTACACCCACCTACAACTCCAAGTTCCAGGGAATTCAATACCCTCTCCTGGCTTCTGTAGGCACATATAATCACAGATGCACATGAATACATGCACATATTTAAAAATAAAGTAAATCTTAAAAATTAAGCATTAGGGAATGTTCACATAAATCTCTCTCTCTTTCTCTCTCTCTCTTTCTCTCTCTCTCTCTTTTTCTCATACACACACACACACACACACACACACACACACACACACTGTTTCCTTAGAGGCTCTGTGCTATACACCTGCAATGAAAAGAAACCATCCTCATAGTCTCAGAGCTTCTGAGGTTACTCTGTAGTACAGCAGAAAAAAACATTAATTTCTTTAAAGATAAGTCATTGGTCACAAGGATAGACAATCATTTGTAACTCCAAAAAAAGCATATATCCACTGTGAATAGAAGCCACGGTAATGCCCAGCAATAGATGGACAGATGGTGGTAATGATACAGAGCCTGAGGAAATTCTAGACCGAGACACAGAATGCTTATGACCTATGGAGCATTGTGATTTCTGATGATGACATTCCCACAATAGCTCAAGCTGGCCACAAGGATGATTTAACATGGAGAAGTTTCAGACATATTTTCTGGTGAGAAGACTTAGCATATGAAGATCCTGTCTAATAAAATTTATAAATGGACACAAATAGCTCCTGAAGCTGGTGACAGTAACAGTGTTTTAGAGGTTGAAAGGACACTGAAAGCCATGACCTCTAGCTGTCCTTGGATCCAGCATGACCTGGTCCACAGCTCATATGCCTTGAAGAGTCTGAAGTGATGAGGAGAGATTTAATCTGCAAGTCCACCCACTCCAGTCGGCGATAAGGCGATAAGAGAATACAGCCAAATTGTGGATTTTAAAATAGATTTTATTCTGAATTGATGCAAACACAGTGTGAATTGGTTTGGTAATTATTTTGTCAGAAAAGTGTGAATTACTTGGATAATTATTTTGTCATTAAAATCCCAGCCCTGAAAGAGATAATGTTCTAGAATTTTCTTTCAAGGAAATCCTTTAACTACATCATTGGAAATGAGAATCTTGACTTACAACACTAAGAACATATCCTGTGAGGGTACTGCAACCATGACATACAAAGTAGATAGAATTCTCAACATTCATCATCATGACAGCTGTGACGGGGACTTGATGGGGTTGGGCTCTTGTGTTTAATCAAGATCTTCACCCACTGCAGTGTCTCTGTGAGGAGGTAGGACCAGATTCCTGCCTTTCCCTTCAGACTGTACTGATGGATGAAGGCAAATGAGCAATAAGCAGTCAGTCAGAACTGTCATAGAAAAGGGACACCCCTCTCACAGCTGCACAGTACTGTTTGTTCCGTGTGGCTAGTTAGACTGCTGGATAGTGATTCTGGCTGAGGACTGGTTGGTTTTGGTAAGAAGTGATGCAGCACACACATTCAATAAAAGGAAAATGAGACCCAGACTATGAATAAGAAGAGGGCACAGAGTAGCCAAAGTAGAAGGTAAGATGGCTGTTGGGAAGGAAGGGTCATGGGTCCTGAGACAGCACAAGGACCCTTCTGGTCACATTGGTGATGCTGCATGGTCAGAAACCTCCACAGCCACCTCTCTCCATGAAACTGGAGTCAGAAGCACATCCTCTAATGAAGCCATACTCACAAAGAAAGTATTTACTGCAGGAATCTCTGACACTACAAACATCTGATGTTTTAGAGCAGCCAGCCAACTATACCCTGTTGCCTTGGCAACAGAAGGCAAGAAGGCATGGAAAAATCCTGTTGCCTAAGTAACAGATTTTTTTTTTTTAAATTGGTCTTAATCTATGGGTAACACTATAAATTAGTTCAAGGAAGTGAACAAGATTTCAGTTCTTTACAGTAAGAAACTCAGAAATTGCAATGCAATAATTCATTACTATACTAATACAAGCATCCAACAATCATCTTTGAATCAGCATCTATATGCAACATGCTGTGTCAGGAGAGTAAAGGGAGGGCCCACACACAGTTCAGATTAAGCCTGACATAGTGTAATAAATGACCATAACATGAGAAGATGATTTTCTTTTTGAGACGGGGCTCTTGTTACATTGACCAGGCTGGTCTTGAACTCATGGATCCCATGAATCTTCCTGCTTCTATCTGGACTGATAATTCCTTGTTTAAGTATGCTTGCTCTCTGTTATATTTAACCACAGCCACCCAGGATTTCCTCGTCACCTCATCACTAGCCAAAAGCATCTACAGGGTTTACTTTCCTATTCATTTTTACTAAAGAATGTAGTATCATGGTCTTCCTTCACATTTAAATTTATCATCTGGTTTCTACATATTTTAGTAGATTAATTTACTTTTTACATTAGAAGAAGCTGAGGAAAATCCTAAGCAAATAAATTAAAAAGAATGTTAGCTTTACTTAATGCCTATAAGAGAAATAGAAATTATACTTTAGAGTTGTCTCATTTTAATTCAGAGAGGCCATTAGAATCATCTAAAAAGGAGTATAGGATGTTTTGATTTCTTTCCCCCAGCTTTGTGTGACAAGGCTGTTTGCTTTGTCCCACACCCTGCCCCACCCCCACCCCGGGTCTGCCCTATGTCACTTTGCCCACTCTGTACTGTGGCTGCAGTGAAAACTGTGCTTCCTGGTGGCTTGTCAGACAGCACATCCCCGTATGTGACACAAATACAGACATGACCTTTAAGGACAGTTCTCAGCCACCTTGGAACAGAGTTTGGGAAGCATCAGCTTCAGTGTTTGGGACACTTGTCGTGTTCACAGGTTCATAAGTACATGGTAAAGACATGGCTGAATAGTGTCCCTGCATCTGAATGTACTTCTACACACTAACTCTGATTTATATAATTTGTTACAAAACACTTAAGTAATATCTAGATTTTTTTTTCAAAAAAAATCCCCTCAAGATATAAAGTATTGCAGGGTTTCTTTTTTTTTTGTTCATGGGTTTTTCTGTTGTTACTTTCAAAGGGCTACATGCAAATAGAACTCTTACAAATGATGAAGGTTCCCATGGATCTTTCTAGAAATCAAGGTTACAATTACTTTGCACTTTCAAGATGTCTGAATTTATCTGGTTAGAAATTTCCGTTTTTATGTTAAACCCTCTTAACTGGGGCATCTAGCCGTATGTCAGAATTTGACTGTACTGCTGGCAGTTGGTATCACTGTTTAGGTATGCTTCCATATTAAGGATGCTCTGGCCTCTGAACATCCCTCTGCTATCTGCTCATCTTTCCCAGCCTTTCACTGGTTGCTTCTGAATGAAAATATTCCTAATTTAGACAATCTTCTGTGCAGTGGCCCAGAACATTTTCTGATAAACAGTCTCCTCTCTATTTGACCATCGCAATTGTATGGGTCTCTCCCTGCAGACAGAAATCTGGTGCTCTGCCCCCTCCCCCCAACATATCCAGTGCCAACTCTTTTGAATTAATCACCACTGATTATGTCTTCCCTGTAGACTGCCTCTCCATAGCTGTACCCTGAAGTTATGTTGATGCCAGGATGCTCATTCCCAGAAGCTAACTGCCCTAGTCACTCCACATGTTCTGCAGCTATTTCTGCTTCTAGAGCTTCTGAGACTTCTACAGGCAGCCTTGGAGGTTCCCTCCATCCTCACCCAATGCCATCCAATCTGTCCTCCTAATTATCATGGGACTTACAAAGACCGAATCTAATAGCTTAGTTTAAGTTCTTACCCGAAGAGGTTACTGTCACAGAGACAACTAATGTCCCTTAACAATTCCTCCTGTCTCTTAAAAAGAGTATGCATTCATATGATATAAATCAAATATCATATACATATATACATCATATATAATATATATATATATATATATATATATATATATATATATATCACTGTCCTCAGCTGGGTGTGACTGTATAAAGGAGATCTGCCTTTATGTGTGAGCATGAGTCACAAGCAAACTATTGGGGGGGGCAGATCCTCAGGAGGAAGTGTGTGTCCCTCACCTTACCCACATTTGCCATGGACTGAGTCACATATCCCTGTCTTGAGGACCCATTATCTCAAGTACCCTCACTGAGCATGGCTATTCCATTGTCTTGGTCCAGTGTATGCTCAGAGAGACTGGCTGTCTAGATGTCACAGAACAAGAAGGCAGAGTACACAGTGTCCATGCTGAGGCTTAGCAGCCTTCAGCACACTAAGCAGCCATAGGTTCTGGCTCTGGAAGGTAGAAACTAACAGTTGCTACGTCCACATGTCTACAGTGACTTCTGCTAGCCATGGGGCAACTTAGCTCCAAGTGGCTCAGTGCTGCCTAGACTAAATACATGTCTAAATCTACTGCTCCTCAAAACAACATACCTTGCCTGTGAATGCCTTTCTCTTCCTGAAGCACTGAAACTTCTCTTTAATATGCCTAAAACAAGAAAATAGAAATAACCATAAATTACTGCTGCAGAAACTGGTTTTTAATCATTGTTGTGTATTGCTTGTTTCCAGTGCTGGGAAGAGAGTCCAGGTCCAGTGTATACAAGGCCAGTGCTCAGTCACAAGGTGCATCGTAGCTTTCAGCACCCCTTTTCTAAAGGGCAGAGGTTCTAATGTCCTGGCAATTTCCCTTCACTGTAATGACCATCTTTCTTCTTGACAGTATTATGTTAAAAATTACTATGCACTTGGTCAGTTCTTCTATGTTGACAGTTGTTCTTCACAGTAACCCCCATTACTATGTACTTGATCTATTATTGTAAGGTGTTTTTCTTCCAAAGGAAAGATGCTAAACAAAAGCTCGCTATTCAGGATGATGGCATGCCTGTATCACTTTCACCCTTGAGCCTATGTGCAGGCATCTCCATGTCAAGGTCTGCCTCTCCTGCTGCCTTCCTACTGCCCATGTCCAGACTGTTCTAGGGATAGACACCACCATTCTCATCACCAGAACAAAGGGTGCTGCTAGAATGTGCTACATATTTATGTGCATGAAGAATTTCTCCTGCATGGTACCCATCGTTACCCAAATCCACACCAAGGCACTTTGTCTCCCAGGCAAGAGCTTTTAGGAAATATAGAACAAAGAATTGGACATGGCGATTGTTCCTGAAAATCTGTAAGATCTAGTCAACATTTTAATAGCATTGTCATGTATAGAGAATACAAAGGATGTGACTAAGTCCTTGGCACTCCAAATGGATCTTCAGGAAGACTATTTCCTGTCTTTCCTGGGGCTTTCATAGCATAAGTACTGAGGAGACAGAATTATTTTTACTTCACTTATTTTAAAGTATCTCTAGTTAGAAAACTTAAATCTAGTTAACGTTCTTTTCTGAGATATTTATCTTTTTCTCCATTTCTATTTTAACATTTCTTTCAGTTTCACGTCTGCCAAGTTGACTTGTTCTTATTTTTCCATAGTCTTTAAATTCTATCTGAATATGTCATTTTATTTTCTTTCCTACTCCTACGTTAAAACTTTAAATGTTTTTAAATTTTTTATTATTGTTTTAGTTTCAGACGAATATTGGGCTGGATTTACATATGGTATTTTTTATAGCCCTAGGTGGTTACGATATGGATTTTACTAAAGATCTCATTTATGCTTGCTTTCATTCATTAACTTGATGAATTCCAGAGTCACATGAGAAGAGAATCAGATCTGGCTTAGCCAAGTTGGCCTGTCACCGTGCCAGTGAGGGATTTTCTTAATTGGGTTAACAAGGTATGCCTATTGTGGGTGGCTCATTCCCTGGATTTGGTCCTGGAACACCAGCAGCATGGACACATTCATTTCTCTCTGCTCTCAGCCTCAGGTGTGATGTGATTAAAGTCCGTGCCTCCTTGGCTCCCTGCTCTGATAGATGGTAACCTGGAGCCATGAGCTAAAATAAGCCCTTCCTCCCATAAGTTGCTTTTGTCAGCATTTTATCACAGTGACAGAAATGAAACCAGATCAGTGAGTGTGAATAAAATTGTACCAAAGTTAGTCTGCATCGTGGCTAATTTCTCTCCTAAGTTTCTGGTTCCTTTAACCCATGGACTGATGAAATGCCACTCCTATATTTCTAAGGTGGTTTGGCTGTCTGCAGCCTAACCATTTCAGCTCCCTAGTCACAGTCTGCATTGGCTGGTAAAACTGAAAATGCACCCAGTTGCCTGGTGTCCAGCCTCTTGCTCTACCCACAGGAGTGCTGCACCTGAGACAGGAGCTGCAGACTTCATCGACCCTCTCTCTCCCATGCTCACTGAAGATCTGTAAAGGCAGCTGTGTACAGGGAGCTTACTGAATGTAGACTCCTTTAGGGGGCTTGAACTGGAGCTGCTGCAGTTGTCCGAGACGTCCAGCTCATCTTCTAGCTCAGAATACAGGTCTGCATGTAGAAAAGAAGAAGGTAAGCCTAGCAGTAGAAGGCCGCGGTGCTTTCCTCTCTCCCCTTGCTCCAGCACACCCACCTTTCTCCACACTCTCCAGCTGGAAGTTGTCCTCTGACAGCACCTCCTCGAAGACCCTGTCTTCTTCCTTTCCACCGGGGATGTGGCAGCCCTCCCCAGGTAGCTCTGTACTCTCCGAAAGCTCACTTTTCAGACTGGCTGCTCCACTGCTGCTGCTCAGGCTTGCCTTCTCAAACGTCTCCTGGAAGGAGAATTCTGGTCTTGAGCACCTCGTCCTCTCTTTCCACTGCAGCAACCGACACTTGTTACTGTGGGCATGTTGGTGTGTCTAAGATATCATTGTAAATACTTAATGCAGAAGTGATACCTTCCACCACGGGACCCATTTAAGCCATAACAAGACATAAACATAACATAACATAAATCTAAAATCAACCAACTGACAAAAAGAGACTAGAGATAAGGGTGCCCACAGCAAAGGCCTGTAAGAACTGCGGAACTAACCGTATCTCTGAGGAACAGAGCTTAGGGGCTACTTTACCAGAAACTTCTCCCCTTTGAGCCTTTCCTCAAATATTTGCAATGGTATCTGCTTGACTCCATATCAGTTAAGAGGTTTTTCAAAGAACATTAGTAGCAGACAAGACAGGCCATGAGGAACGATATGTCCTACAAGGGGAGGGGGCAGCAGTGATGAGAACTCAGTCACTCAAGGCTCCAGCTTCTCTCTTGCAGAACTGAACACAAGCTCCTACAGAACTTTCAGAGAGGATGAAAGTAGGTTGACTGTGAGACTACACCTAAGTCATTCATCTGGCCCAGGGCCTTAATATTCCAGTATACTGTATTATAAACCATATGTAATATTTCTCTTAGGTTCAATAAAAATAAAGATGTTTAATAACACAAAAGGCTGGCAGCTTGGGGTTGTCAAAGCAGAAGACTCTGAAAAAGGAACTACCCAAGTAATTCACAATACCACAGACGATTTCTGTGTGGGCCCATTCAAAGCAAGTGTAAAGAGCTGCTCGGGCTGTTGGCTAAAGATCACCAGTAAAGCTAAGATACAGAACAGGGGCACAAACGGAGAAGCCATGAAAGAGGACAGGCTCCAGGCAAAAGAATTAGAAGGGCAGATGCTGTGACAATGGAGAGAGAAGCCCTCTGGTGACCTGTCGGACACGGTTCTCATAAGTCAATCACTGCTTAGTTACTAAGATGCTCAAAGTAAAGCAAGCCTTCTTGTAAGGCTGGTATGTATTTGCCTACTTATTTTTGTCAGATTTTCCCACAATTCAAGCAGGACTCTTGAGCTCAAGGAACAGGTTGTTCAGAGTCCATTGTTGACAAACTTTGTAGATGAAGAAAACTCAAGATCTCATGGTATATGATTAGTAAATCCATAACAGTATTCATGTGCTTGTTACCTCAGCAAGACATCTGTGTACTGAAAACTGTCTTCCCAGCAGGACATGTGTGTACACAAGACATGTGTGCACTGCAGGCCGCCCGCCCAGTTGCTATCTATTATCATACCTTGGGATCTTTTCAGCAATCTTCTCCTCAAGTTCACCAACTTTTATTTTGTTGAAGCTAATATGTGGGTTAAAGAAACACACTTCTAACTTGATTTTCTGTAACTAATCTTCCAGCCAATGTCCAGTCTGCTCCATTGCTTAAGAGATTTCTAACATATCTGCTCTGCCCATATCTAGTTCATGATTCCAAACCTATGACCATCTTCTAAGACCCAAAATTTTACTCAGCATTCTCTGAACTGACCTCTTTTTCTTCCTCTAAACAAACATAAAAAATTCTGCTTCTTCTAACTTTTGTGAACTGCTCTCTGGAAGAAACTGTCCTAGAAATCAACACCTTACTTTTAGCATTGTGCTCATGACCACATCAATATAAATAAGCTGTCATTTCCTGCTGCATTGTAAAGAGCAACACTGGCCATTTCAAATGATTCTATATGTGTCTATAAGACTACCCTATATGTGTCAATCCTGAGAAGAGGTTTGAGGTATACATGAGGGATAGAGTTCCTGCCTAGCATGATCAAAGGGCTGGGTCCAATCCATGACACGACAGGACATATTGAGACCTTTTCTTATGGATTCAGTACAATTAGATTCAAGGATCTACAAAGCCTGTAGCAATGGGTTTTGTCTGTAGCCAGGGCTAGAGGGGAAGGATCAATAAAAACAAAACAAATAGTGAGGATCAGTGGTGGACTCATCATGCCATGTATTAACCTAAAGAAAAAGAGGGGAAAAAAAGCTAATTCTGAAAACCAGGAACAGTTTGTACCTCCCTCCCCCCCCCCCCAGGAGCAGAGACTCTGTTCCACCCTCCCCAAACCATCCACAATGAGAGGTAGCTTGTCCCCTGGGAATTTTGACAGATTCAGGATCACAGGCTTACACCAGTGCCCAGGAGCAGGCCTTGGGCTCTGGATCTCCACCAACTCTGCCCATATCCAGAGCCAGCTTGTCCCTCAGGAATTATGACACATCCAGGATCATGGGATCACAGAGACAGTGGGTCCCCCAGGAGTTCTGACACAACCGGGATCACAGGGTCCAGTCAGAGCCAGCAAGGTCAGCTAACACCAAATATAACTAGATGGCAAAAGGCAAGCCCAAGAACCTAAGCAACAGAAACCAATGCTTTTGGGCACCATCACAACCTAGTTCTTCCACTCCAGCAAGCCCTGGATACCCCAACACACCTGAAAAACAAGATTAAGATCTAAAAATCCCATCTTATGATGATGATACAAGACTTTAAGATGGTCATAAATAACTCGATTAAAGAAATACAGGAGAACACAGGTAAACAGGTAGAAGCCTTTAAAGAGAAAACACGTTAATCTCTTAAAGAAATACAGGGAAAAACAACTGAACAGGTGAAAGAATTGAACAAAACCATCATGGATCTAAAAATGGAAATAGAAACAATAGAGAAATAACAAAGGGAGGCAACCCTGAAAATGGAAAACCTAGGGAAGAGATCAAGAGTCATAGATATAAACATCACCAACAGAGTACAAGAGATAGAAGAGAGAATCTCAGGTGCAGAAGATACCATAGAAAACATCGACACAACAGTTGAAGAAAATGCAAAGTGCAAAAAGCCCCTAACCCAAAACATCTAGGAAATCCAGGACCCAATGAGAAAACCAAACCTAAGGTTAATAGGTATAGAAGTGAGTGAAGATTTCCAACTCAAAGGGCCAATAAACATCTTCAACAAAATTATAGAAGAAAACTTCCCTAATCTAAAGAAAGAAGTGACCATAAACATACATGAAGCTGACAGATGCCAAATAGATGGGACCAGGAAAGAACTGCTCTCATCACATAATAATCAAAACACAAAATGCACAGAACAATGGTAGAATATAAAAAGCAATAAGGGGAAAAGGTCAAGTAACATATAAAGGCAGACCTATCAGAATTACACCAGACTTCTCAATAGAGACTCTAAAAGCCAGAAGATCTCGGGCAGATGTCATACAGGCCATAAGAGAACAAAAATACTAACCCAGGCTACTATACCCAGCAAAACTCTCATTTAGCATGAATGGAGAAACCATGATATTCCATGACAAAACCAAATTTACACAATATCTTTCCACAAATCCAGCTCTACAAAGGATAAAAGATGGAAAAGTCCAACACAAGGAGGGAAACTACACCCAAGAAAAAGCAAGAAATTAACCTTCTCACAATAAATCCAAAAGAAGAGAGCCACACAAGTATAATTCCATCTTTAACAACAAAAATAGCAGGAAGCAACAGTCATTGGTCCATAATCTCTCTTAGCATCAATGGACTCAATTCCCCAATAACAAAACAGAGGCTAATAGACTGGATACTTAAAGAGGACAAGCATTTTGCTGAATACAGTAGATGCAAATCAGTGACAAAGAAAGACACTACTTCAGAGTACTTTCAGGCTGGAAAAATTTTTTTCCAAGCAAATGGCCCCAAGAAACAAGATAGAGTAGTCATTCTAATATAGAATAAATTGACTTTCAACCAAAAGTTATCGAAAGAAATAAGGAAGGACATTTCATACTCTACAAAGAAAAAAATCTACCAAGATGAACTCTCAATTCTGAACATATAGGCCCCAAATGCAAGGGCATACACATTTGTAAAAGAAATATTACTAAAGTTCAAAGCACACATTGAACCTCACACAATAATAGTGGGAGATTTCAACACCCCATTCCCATCCATGGACAGATCATGGAAACATAAACTAAACAGAGACACAGTGAAACTAACAGTAGTTATGGAGCAAATGGATTTAACAGATATCTAGAGAATATTTCTTCCTAAATCAAAAGAATATACTTTGTCTCAGCACCTCATGGTACCTTCTCCAAAATTAACCATATAATAGGTCACAAAACAGACCTCCACAGATACAAGAAGGTTGAAATAATCCCAAGCATGCTATCAGATCACTACAGATTCAGGCTGGTCATCAATAGCAACAAAAACAACAGAAAGCCCACATACACATGGAAGCTGAACAACACTCTACTCAATGATAACTTGGTCAAGAAAGAAAGAAATTAAAGACTTTTTAGAATTTAATGAAAATGAAGGTACAACATACCCAAACTTATAGGACACAATGAAAGCAGTGCTAAGAGAACACATAACCCTGAGTGCCTCCGTAATGAAATCAGAGAGAGCAAATACTAGTACCTTAAGTACACATTGGAAAGCTCTAGAACAAAAAGAAGTAAATATACCCAAGGGGAGTAGATGGCAGGAAATAATCAAATTCAGGGCTGAAATCAACTGAGTAGAAACAAAGAGAACTATACAAAGAATCAGGAGCTAGTTCTTTGAGAAAATCAACAAGATAGATAAACTCTTAGCCAGACTACCTAAAGGGCACAGAGACGGTATCCAAATCAGCAAACTTAGAAATGAAAAGGAAGACATAACAACAGAAGATGAGGAAATCCAAAAAATCATTAGATCCTATCACAAAAGCCTATACTCAACAAAATTGGAAAATCTGGATGAAATGGATGATTTTCTAGATAGATATGAGGTACTAAATTTAAATCAGGATCAGATAAACCATCTAAACAATCCCATAACCCCTAATGAAATAGAAGCAGTCATTGAAAGTCTCCCATCCAAAAGCAGACCAGAGCCAGATTGTTTTAGTGCAGAATTCAATCAGTCCTTCAAAGAAGACCTAATATCAATACTTTTCAAACTATTCTACAAAATAAAAACAGAAGGGACATTACCTAATTCGTTTTATGAAGCCAGTTACACTGATACCTAAACCACACAAAGACTCAACAAAGAAAGAGAACTTCAGACCAATTTCTGAATTTCAGACCAATTTCCCTTATGAATATCAATGCAAAAATACTCAATTAAATTCCCAGAAACTGAATCTAAGAACACATCAAAACAATCATTCACCATGTTCAAGTAGGCTTCATCCCAGTAATGCAGGGATGGTTCAATACCCAGAAATCCATCAATGTAATCCACTATATAAACAAACTCAAAGAAAACAAAACCACATGATCACCTCACTAGATGCTGAAAAAAAGCCTTTGACAAAATACAAAAAGCCTTCATGTTAAAAGGCTTGGATAGATCAGGAATTCAAGGAACATACCTAAACATAATAAGTGCAATATACAGAAAACCAATATCCAATATTAAACTAAATGGAGAGAGACTTGAATCAATCTCATTAAAATCAGGGACTAGACAAGACTGCCCACTCTCTTCTAATCTACTCAATACAGTAACAAATTTCTAGCAGAGCAATTAGACAACCAAAGGAGGTCATATACAAATTGGAGAGGAAGTAGTCAAGATATCACTATTTGCAGATGATATGATAGGACACTTAAGTGATCCCAAAAATTCTACCAGAAAACTCCTATAGCTGAAAAACAACTTCAGCAAAGTGGCTGGATATAAAATTGACTCAAAAAAAAAAAAATGAGTAGCCTTCTTTTACTCAAAGGACAAACAAGCTGAGAAAGAAATTAGGGAAACAAATACCCTTCACAAGAGACACAAACAGTATAATGTATCTTGGTGTCACTCTAGCCAACCAAGTGAAAGATCAGTATGACAAGATTTTCAATTCTCTGAAGAAAGAAATCAAAGAAGACCACATAAGATGGAAAGATCTCCCATGCTCAAGCACTGTCAGGATTAACATAGTAAAAATGCCCATCTCACCAAAAGCAAACTACAGATTCAATGCAATCTTCATCAAAATTCCAACTTAATTCTTCACAGAGATAGAAAGAGCAATTCTCCAATTCATTTGGAATAACAAAACAAAACAAACAAAGAAACAAACAGGATAGTGAAAACTATTCTCAACAATAAGTGAACTTCTGGAGGAATCACCATCCTTGACCTCAAGCTACAATCAAAACAACCCTGAGAGCCCACCTCACATCAGTCAGAATGGTTAAGATCAAAAGCAGATGCTGGTGAGGATGATGAGAAAGAGGAACACTCTTCCATTGCTGGTGGGAATGCAAGATGGTACAACCACTCTGGAAAACAGTCTGGCAGTTCCTCACCAAATTGGAAATAGTTCTACCTGAGGACCCAGCTGTACCACTCCTGGGCATATACCCAAAAGATGCTTCAACACATTAACAAGGACACATGCTCCACTATGTTCATAGAAGTCTTATTTGTAATACCGAGAAGATGTAAACAACCCAGATATCCCTCAACTGAGGAATGGATACAGAAAATGTGGTACATTTACACAATGGAGTAC
Organism: Rhynchomys soricoides; assembly: GCA_019843965.1. Taxonomy (NCBI): domain Eukaryota; kingdom Metazoa; phylum Chordata; class Mammalia; order Rodentia; family Muridae; genus Rhynchomys; species Rhynchomys soricoides. The sequence continues at coordinate 1,299,851 of JADRCH010000125.1, forward strand.
TTATTCAGCTATTAAAAACAGTGATTTCATGAAATTGTGAGGAAAATGGATGGAATTAGAAAATATCACCCTGAATTGAGGTAACCCAGTCACAAAAGAACACACATAGTACGTACTCACTAATAACTGGATATTAGACCATTGGAATACCCACGATACAACTCACAGACCATGTGGAGCTCAAAAAGAAGGAAGACCAAAGTATAGATCCTTCAGTCCTACTTATAATATGAAACAAAATAATTACAGGAGGTAAAGGGAGGGAGGGAGGGATTTGGCAGGATGAGAAGAGTGGGGGATAAGAAGGGGCAGGATCAAGTGTGGGAGGAGACAGGGAGAAGTACAGAGGATCAGAAAATTGAGGAGGTGTGTATCATTGGGGGATAGGGAACTGGAGGTAACCACTAGAAAGTACCAGATCCCAGGGAAACAAGAGATTCCTAGGATCCAACAGGGATGACATCAGTCGAAATGCCCAACACAGGGGAGATAGAGCCTGTAGAGATCATATTCAGTGGATAGGTTCAGCCCCTGGTTGAGGAATGGGGCCAACCTCCCATTTCAAAATTTTTAACCCAGAATTGTTCCTGTCTTAAGGAAATGCAGGGACTAAGAGTGGAGCAGAGACTGAAGGAAAGGCCATCCAGAGACTACCTCACCTAGGGATCCATCCCATCTGCAGGCACCAAACCTAGACACTATTGTGGATGCCAAGAAGTGCTTGCTGACAGGAGCCTGGTATAGGAGTCCCCAAAGAGGCTCTACCAATACAAATGTTGATGCTCACAGCCAGCCATTGGACTGAGCATAGGGACCCCAATGGAGGAGTTAGGAGAAGGACTGAAGGAGCCAAAGGGGTTTGTAACCCCATAGGAAGAACAACAATATCAAGCAACCAGACCCGCCAGAGCTCCCAAGGACTAAACCACCAACCAAAGAGTACACATGGAGGGACTCATGGCTCCAGAAGCATATATAGCAGAGGATGGTCTTATCTGGCATCAGTAGGAGAAGAGTCCCTTGGTCCTGTGAAAGCTCGATGCCCCAGCATAGGGGGATGCTAGGGCAGTGAGGTGGGTGGTTGGGTGGGGGAGCACCCTCATAGAGGCAGGGGAGGCGAGATGGGATAGGGGCTTGCATAGGGGAAACTGGGAAAGGGACAACATTTGAAATGTAAGCAAACAAAATAGCCAATAAGAGAGAGAGAGAGAGAGAGAGAGAGAGAGAGAGAGAGAGAGAGAGAGAGAACCAGGAGACTCACACCATCCAAATCAATGTTGACAGAAAAACAGCAAAACTGAGGTCTTACACAACCCAATTTCAGCACTAGCAGTGCAACTGCTCACAAATAAGCAGAGCTTCCGCCAGGAAGAAAGGCAACCCCACAGTCTGCCCAGGATGCTATAATATACTGTGTCCTGAAAACTTCTGAGAGCAGAGACAACATGACAGCTAAACTACACAGAAAATGTATTTTCTCATTGTAAACATTCCAGAGTGCATACTTTTCAATGTAAGATAAATATATACAAAAAGTGTCAACGATGACCAAGGCACTAAGTTTATGGTTTCAGAGAGTTAGAGTCCATGATGGTGGAGCAAAGGCATGGCAGCAGGATCAGCTGAGTGCCCATTTTGTGATCCATAAGCAGAAGGCAAAGGGTACACTGGGAATGGCACAAGTCTTTTGGAACCTCAGGGCCTGACCTCAGTGACACACCCCCTTCTGTAAAGCCATACCTCCTAGTGCTTCCCAAGCAAGCACCAACTGGGGATCAAGTATTCAAATGCCTGAGACTTACATGGTCATTTCATTCAAACCACCATCTTCTGTATCCTGCTCTAGGGACTCTTAGACAATACATGGTTGAAAAGCTTGTAGTTTCTTTTGTGGTAAACCACACAACTACTTATGGCCCAGAAGTTCTACTTCTAGGTATTACCTGAAAGAAATAGAAACATATCCACAAAATGTATTATGTCATAAAGTTCATAGCAGTTTTGGTTAAAACATTCCAATTTTGGAAATAATTATTCTGTAACATGACAATGAAATGTGGCAGGCATTTATTTTATACATAAGTACTATATGTATAAACTATAATATACATTTAGTATACAATGTATTTAAATGTATAAATAAAAATTAATAAATCAGAAAAATAAGATGGGTTCGGATACAGCCTAATGCAAATAGAACTACTATGTGCAAGATGGAGAACTCCTGAAGGTGTGGCTAGAATCCATAGGCTAGATGTGTATGAAGTCCACCAGACCTCCAGCCCCAGCCCCAGGCAGGAGAGTCATCTAAGGTGATGTGTGGGAGCTTTCAGATGGATGTGCACATAATTGTGAGTGGGGAATGATTACACGTGTCAAAAGCCATAAAGCTCAGCACTTAAACATACTAACACACTGCGTAAATTATGCTGATCTTAAGGGGAAGCATGGATGAGAGAATTGTATCTGTCTGGAGAGCGAAGCACTGCTGAAAGACTTGTTTACTTAAAACCCAAGAACCAAAGAACATCCCAACAAGCTGAGGTTTCCTGATTCCTGGTATTCCTTCCCCTCCATCATTGCTTCTTGCATCTTCAGAGCCTTGGGAGGAACTCAGTCAGCAATTAACCAGACTGTAAAAGCAAAACTGTTCACCAAAATACTGTCCTTTTAAAACACGTCATTTCCTGCATGGCTTAATTTAGTCTCTTAGCAGAGGATTCTAGGCACAAGCTTTTAGCAGTAGGCTCAGCATTTGTGAATGACATATGGTATAATAAAAACAAGGCAAATGGATAAATAAATAGCAAATTTTAAAAGTCCAAGTACACTAAAATAAAAAAGAGCATCCAGATGCTTGTGTACTGTTCAGTTTAAGCATTCCACTGTAAAGGAATCTGAGAATTTAAGAAAAAAAATCAGACCTCTGTCAATAAAGAATTCAGAACACATCGTGTTAGAAAGCTATTACCAGAATCCCATCATGATGTGAGTTTGGGAAAGACTCATGATTTTAAAAATGATGTTTGTGCTAATTAGTACACCAGCTGCTCCATTCTCCAAGTGGGGTATAAGACGCTGCTCCAGGATGACTGACAGTACCACGCTATCACAAACACATAAGCCAATCCACTGAAATCTGAAACCTTCTAGGACACAAACATCATCTTAACTGTAGAATAATTTGCCAATGTCATGTGTATGGGTTTGTTTTATAAATGATCACTTGAGTGGGCACATGAAGGAAGGTTGAGAGGGGAAGATAAATCCTGGATAGTGTGGATGGAGCTGACTGAGTCTGTGGGCACAGCTGTTTTTGCACAACTGGGCTCCTCCCACCAGTTGATAGCATCTGTAGCTCTCACCCAGCAGTTCCAGCCTGCTCTTCCCACTCCTGTCCTCACGATGGTCTGTCCTGCCCCTTCAAACACATAAGCCAGTTCTTCACAAATCTGCCGGTACAGACCTGTGCTGCACTAGGTAGTTAGAATCCATAGTGACACTTTAAATGCCTACTGCATTCAGTCACAGTGGTTAGCAGAAATGACTGTGGGTTTGAGGCCTGGTCTACAAAGTGAGTTCCAAGACAGCCAGAGCTGCACAGAGAAACCCTGTCTCAAAAAAACAAACAAACAAACAAACACCAGGGATTCTTTAGATTGGCTTATACAAGAAGTTCTGGGTAGTCTTATGATGGTTGTCTACACATCAGAGAGACTGAGAAACTGCAGCTCTCCAGTCCACAGGGCTGGATGCCTCAGCATCCACAGTCCTACTAGGGACCAGTAGTCACTAGGGCATGTTTCAGAGAAACTCAGAGACCCACCTGCCTCTACCTCCCAAGTACTGGGATTAAAGCATATACCACCGCCACCTGGGGAGAATCCCTTTTACAATATATAAACATTCTATTGGTTATATGCCTCTACAGAAGCTACCTAATTGCATCATGAGGCTTACTACAGCCCTGTGTGTGTTAGTCATACAGGTGGATGTCAGGCTGCGGTGAGGCTAGAGTCAGACAAGTCAGCTGGAGGCTGGGGTTGTGACATACGGTGACTACATGTCAACACACAAACATGCAGTTGCTATGTTAAAATGGCTCATGCACTCACCCATTCTAAAGCTCTCCCACTGCTGAGACCAAGCCATGATGCTGCAACCACACAGCAAGGAAAGGGGGATGCAGCAAAGACTACAAAGACTGTGGCAGATGGAGGTGGCTATTTCAGAAAGAAATGGCAAAATTCTGAAGCCCAAGCAGACAGGAGTCAGAGCACAGTGACAGGTTTGCTGCAAGTGACACTGACTTTACTACTCTCTGTTGCTCCAGCACATCTGAACCCCAAGACTATAGTTGGGTATTAGTAGAAATACAGAAGGGCTTAACAAAAGTCTGATTACAGTCAGAGAAGACAGAGGCACTTCAGAGCAGCCCAAGCTCACCAAAATGTTTACTTGCTCTAGACATTTATCAAAAGCCCACAAGAGCCAACACCTAGCACGCTTGGAGCACTAGGATACCACCACTGCTTACAATAATGCCTGACACCCAGGAGGCTCACAGTGGGTGCTTGCTGCATGGATAACTGAATGCAGACACCTGGAACAGGAGAGGAGAAGGAATGGGGAGCTACTTGAGCTGGCAGGACTGAGGTAATGCCTCTGACTCCCACTGAGACGCCCATGGCATGTGTGTGGCATGGACAGGTATCTCAAGCTCTCATGTCACAGTGAGAAGTCACAAGCAGGTCTCAGAGGAGAGGAGGAATGGTGACTCCCATGTTGGAGATGAGGCTTGAAAGATCATGAGCACTTATGACAGAAACATTTAACAAAGATTAGTGTTGCCAAACCACAGAAGTGGTTTCACAGTAGTGAAGGTCAGCAGAGGCCATCCCAACTATCCAGAATGGCCGGCCTTCCCACTGGTGTAAGCATGCCTCAGCCTCCACCTGTCCTCAGCTGTCATCTTGGCAAGAGGAGATGGAGAACAGAACTCTCAAAATGGAAAACAAATGTTTAGTCCTAAAAGACAGATAAAATCAACAGCAGCATCTACCTGCTGCTGCCCAGCAGGGCAGTGGTTGCATACCTAACTTCTACCCAAATTCTTGTGAAATAAAGCATACAGTCAGGGCTGCTAATATGCTTGCTATACAAGTTTGACGACCTGAGTTCAGATCCCCAGCACCCACATGGAAAGCTGAAATCCCAGCACTAATGCCTGCCACCTATCAGCTTTCAAGAACTCAACAAAATTCTCTTTATGCACTCATATTGATTTTCTGTCTTAGATCTGAACTAATATCCACAGGGTAATGACTGTAGGCTGCATTGTGAGCAGTGCCAGAACCCCAAACATTATAAGACTGTCATAGTCTCCAATGCACCCCACATGCCTCTCATCTTTAGGCATTTGAGTCAAGTCTTACTTTTATTCTATTCTAACTATTTTTCATCTTAACAGCTCTCTGCAGCAGTTCGCATTTGGAATTTCAGAAGTTAAAGGGAAGGCCTTGCTTCACTTTCACAGTAGGCAACTGCAGGCCCAGTAGGAAGGTAGTTAATGAAGCTTCCCTGGTTCTTCTGAAATACATATTTATACTCATCCTTAGCAGCCTATTATAAAAACTCCCGTAATTAAGAATAAGTAAAGCATGGGAATAAGTAGTTCATGCCCCAAGAGATAGAGGTCTGTGTAATGTTTTCTGACATTTATGAGCTAACCCACTAATCTGCAACATTCAGTCGATTCACCACACCTCCTTCCCGGGGTGGGGATCGCAGGGTTCTGCTAACTTCTCTTCCCTTAGGCTCTAGTTCCTAATGAGCTGTGTGGCTGCGTTATTGATATAAGCTGCTCTGGGACAGCCTTCCTCATACTTAGAGCAATAATAATACTGCTTGAGGAAAGTATTAGACACGGAATAATGGAGAAGGCAATGGTTCACATACAACCTCAAGGCACAAAGGGGCAATTGGGGGAGGTCAGTGGATATATGGGGGGGGCAGAGAGTAGACAGAAGAGAGAGAAGAGAGTCAATAAGAGAGTTTACAAGTGCAACTCTGCATATGCTAATTGAACATTTTTAATGAGAATAAAAACAACAATGAAGTACTGAAAAGTAATAATAATAACAATGGGTACCCAGTGAGGGTAATGCAAACTAGCTGCTTATTAAGATGCACTAGCATGTTCTTGTTGGCTCTTCCACAACACTGTGTTTTTCTCTTAGTATTTGATTGATTTTGAAAGGGAAAGATGATTAGCATGCTTAAGACAGTATAAGGAAAGAAGTGCTTTGTTAAGGTCATGAAAGTCAAGCATCTCTCAATGGTCCATAAAGACTGAACACTCCATGAAGCACCTTGTGCTGGATCAGGGGCCCAATGACCGTGTTTATCCACATGATTGGCAAGCACTGATTTACTGCAGAGCTGCCACTTGGACAAGCCAGCAACAGGTTAAAACTACCCTTCTAATGCAGGCGTTACACATTTGACATAACCAACGCCATCTTAAACTGTACCCGACTTAGCTAGGACATGAGCCATAAGAACTATCACAAGGCACACCTGTTTTTTTCTTTCTTTTTAGATTGTTGGTGTGTGTTTGGCATATGGTTTTGGGTGTTTGCAGGTGTACATGCATGTTCATGTGTTTTGACGCTAGAGATCAACTTCAGATCATTTCTTTACTTCTCTTTAGTTTATTGCTTTGTGTGTGTGTACCCATATGTGCATGGCATGTATTGTGTGTGGAGGGCAGAGGAAAACTTACAGGAGTCACTTCTTCCCTCCTGCCCTCCATCCCTAGGATCAACCTCCACTCACCCTGCTTAGTGTCAAACACCTTTACTTCCCAGCTCTCAGCAGCCCCACCTTAGTCTCAAGGCAGGGACTCTTATAGGGCTGGAGTTCAGCAGGCAGGACAGGCTGACTGGACAGTGAGCCCAGCGATCTGCCTTTCCCCACCTTACCAATGTTGGGATTACAAACATTTGCCATGGTGTCTGCAGTTTTATTGTTGACATTTTTATTATGTGTTGATCTGTCACAGCACATGTGTGGGCCTCAGGGAAACGCAGGGAACATATATGGAGATCAGAGGACAATTTTGTGGATTCAGTTCTCACCAGCTGCCTTTACATGAGTTTTGGGAATCACTCTCAAGTAGATAAAGCAGAGAACCAAGTGTCTTTACCCCAGGCATTGAGCAGGCCCTGGTCAGCAAGTTTTGCCTTTTATTTTTTATATATTTGTGATGCATTGATTTTCTTTTAACTAAAAGCAATGAATGGGGAAGCTCATAGGACTGGGGAAGTAAATAACTCAAAAATAACAAGAAGTTCCTGAAGATAACAAAATTCACAAGCCTTTGCCCGCATGCAGATACAGGAAAAAAGCTTTTAGGATGCTCTCCCACCAGCAGCCGAGTTACCTGCAAGCAAGTCACATGAAGAACTCCAAGTGTGCAGAGGTCATGAGTTGTCATCCATGCTGGGCAGCCCTTTGGTGATACAGCTGCATCTGAATCATGTCTGCATTGCTACTTAACCCTTCATCTACATTCCAGTAAGTAGCCTGCATTAGTTTGCTAAGTCAGACTCTGGTGGACTCACTGCTCTGCTGTTGGTACCCTATCTGGAGTGAGCAGATACCTTTCAGTTCTCCTAGGAAGTCATGCAGCAGAACCAGGATTGAACTCAGCTCCTTACACTTGCAAGGTAAGCACTTTATTGACATCTCTCCAGCCCTGTTTTCCACTTTTTAAAAAAAAAATTCTTTTGAACATTTTATTTATTTTTACTTTTATGTTTATGGGTGTTTTGCCTGCCTATACACCTGTCTACTGCATGTAGAAGTGCTTACTGAGGCCAGATTAGGGCCCAGATCCACTGGGACTGGAATTACAGATGATTGTGAACCACCATGTGGGTGGTGGGAATCAAAACTTGGTCCTCTGGGAGAGTAGCCGGGTTCTCTTTACTGCTGAGCCATTCCCCCAGCTTCCTGTCTCCTGGGCATTTTGGTTTTCAACAGATAATATGCTGCTACAATGTACTGCCTAACTGCAGGTCACACAGGTCAGTAACTTCAGAGAATTCTTACGTCACAGATCCACAGCCTCCCCAAGATGCATGCTTACAATTAAAGAATTTCTGTCATACTCATATAGAAGTAAACCAAATCCTTCAAAAAACTGTATTTGACTTTTGAAATTATGCTGTAGATTTCAACACACTAAATTTTTGACTCCAACATTCTCCAAAGCTGGTAAATACTTCTTCAAAACCCCTACTTGGAGTCCACAGAGTGCCCTGGTTTTTCCGGCCATGGCCTGAGAGTCTGATGTCTCCAGGTGTACCCAATTTCCAAACACAAAAGAACACACTGGTGAGTACAGTGGTGTGCATCTGTGATTTGTTAAAGCGATCTGAGAAAGGCTGGAAGTGAGAAGGAGAAGGGACGGAAGTGAAAGAGATTAGCTCTGGGGAGCCATGTGCTGGGTTGGGGTGGGGCTGGAGGAACTAGTCACTGATACATTTGAGATTTTCCACAGATATATTTTTATAGCTTAGAACTGAAAATAAATATATAAAATAAACATATAAAATGGTCATTCTCAAGGTGTTTTGCTAAAGATAAGAGAATTTCTCTTGTCCAATGTTAATCTTCCCACTCCTACATCAATCTAATAAAAAAAAAATATGACCCTTTCATATCCAACTGAAAACTGGCTAAGAGCTGTGCAGCACAGAATTGAATGCCAGGTTGCAAACTCTCGCTAACACAGAAACAGCTAAATCTTCTGCATCTTAATCTACTAAAGATATGTAATGTGCATGGGAGGGTGTGCTCCATACTGCTGCCTGATTTTATGAAGTCAGGTGGAAAATAACAGAGAAGGTGGGCCCTGCTCCCCACATGGTGCTCAACAGCAATGAGAGCCACAACGTCAGGTCACGCTGTCCTAATATCACAAAGCCATTGTAGATCAGCCTTGAGTCACAGCTGAGCTCAGCAGTTAAAGTAACAAGGATGAGTCTTCCCTAAGAAACAAAAACATGAAATCCTCAACTTCAAGACAGGCAAGTACATTAGCACAAGCTCATACCACACAATGAGTACAAGCTCACTCCACAGCAGTGAGGACAAAGCTCACGCCACAGTGGTGAGGACAAACCTCACGCCACAGCTGTGGTGACAAGCTCACTCTACAGCAGTGAGGACAAAGCTCACTCCACAGCAATGGAGACAAGCTCTCTCCACAGCAGTGAGGACAAGCTCACACCACAGCAGTAGGGACAAACTCACCCCACAGCAATGCTTTCCTTCCCTCTAGAACACCACCTTTGAAATACTGTTACTGAAGAAGTCAGAACTGTCTCTTCTTAGAGATTGACTTCTTGCCTCATTCCCTCACAGAGAGCAAGACTTTAGGACAGTGGGGAAGTCTCAATGACAAGATATGATGACCAAGAATGAGTCCTGCGGTCCCACCCTTGGGACAGAAGCAGCACTTCTGAGTGTCTACTGAGGGGTATTGACAGCAGTCAATGGACTATTAAGGTCCAGAAAAAGAATGTCAGACAGAGCAAAAGCTTTGCCAGCTACCACATGCCCAGGCAAAAGCTCCAGAGTCCTTAAGCTGTGCTAAGAGATATACTAAATATCAAAGTATTCTACAGGTTAAAGAAAAACCAGAAAGAAAAACTCAAAAGTATTCAGATTTCAGATTTTGCAACAAGGTCATTACACTAGCAGCAGACAGAGAGGTTACACAGACCAGTAAGAAAATTGAAAGGCAAATGTTATTTTCTTCTCTGAGTGAACTTACATGTTTATCCTAAAGCGCAAGAAGATGACTAAGAAAAATAAATATGTACAAGCACTAGGTGCTACACATGCAGACCATTAGATTAGCACAAGCACTGTCTAAGAGCATTTCCTGATGCTCTGGCTTCACATTACACAGTGAATCATGATAAGTTCTGTGGAAGACCAGTAATTCTGAATCATCTAAATTTACTTATAGAAAACAATAATGGATACAAATATGTGACTATATAATGATTAGACATTTCAGATTTTAATTATTTTCCTTACTTTAGGCAAGTTTTTCTTAAGACAAACATGAAGAACTTCAGACAGAATATGAGAAAGCCTCATGTAGGACCAAAAGATTTCTAGTTACCTGGGACAGAAGAGCCAGCTCATGGTGACACGTGACAGCATTCCTGTTGGCTTCCATAAAATATCTCTGTGTTCGCCTCCGCTCCCGTTCCAGTTTCCTCTCCAAGGCTAGCTGGGATGTGGATAAGCTGTCTAAATACTTCATCATGACATCTGATATCATGGAACTAACTTCTACAATATCTGGACGGGCTTCCGCATCAGGAGTGAGGCACCTAAGAAAAGACAAAGTATTGCAACAAAGGTCATCAATGCAATGGCATGGGGGTTGGGAGAGGTCAAGCTCATTGCAACTGGGTGTCTATCAACCCACGAACAACTGGGACAAGACAAACATCAGACAAGGCTCTGAATCTGGCACTAATCAAAAGATACCTGAACTCTGGGGAAAGGGGGCAATTATGAGGCTTTGCACTTGGGCTCACAGCCTAAAGGTTGTAGGCAGATCTTGAATTCTAGGTCTCATTTCAGGTGAAAGAAGAGGTCATCGTCTCCTGCATGCTTGCCTGCCTTCTGAAATTAATCTGCTCACTAATCAGCAAAACAGACAGGACCCTTTTGAAGCAAGTTAAGGAAGGAACGCTTCTGGGAGGGCACAGCTCTTTGACCTTTTCCAGCTATATTCAGTCAATATTAACATAACATGATTAGTAGAGGGTCTTACAGAACTCAGACAAATAAAAACCACAATCCAGTAACTTAGAGATATGAGATATTTATAGAGTCAAAAGTAAACTCCCACCACTCAGGAGTCAGGAGGGTCATGACCTTGAGACCACCCTGGGTTATAGCATCTTAAAAGGAGGCGGCATTTTTAAATATATTTTTAATTTTTTTAAGATTGTAGCTTATCTTGGCATACAAGAGAACAGTTTACAAACTGCAAGAATCTGAGCTAAAACTGAAAAGCTGATGCGTGAAAGCTGATTAAATATGAACCAGAGAGCATTCCGACCCTTCTTACAGCTGGCTATTCGAATTCTCATTCTTTTCAAGGTGAACAGAGGGGTTTGTACCCATTCTAGCTGATTAACTTCATGTCACTGAGTCTTGTTGATGAGAATCTTATACTAATATTCTGTGTTTGACTTCTTATAATACAATTTCAGGGGCATGGAGATGACTTAAGTTAGGATTCACTGCTATGGACAGTCTTCATTGGAATATGTCCTCAATTTTTCTTAAGAACTTTTGCTTAAGTAACTTGGCACATTGAATGCTAGTGTTTCTATGGTCTTGGAGGCAAGGAATATCATCAGCCATGGTGAAGTGAGTGCCATTCACGTTTCATCTAGCTACTGTCAGAAGGCAAGTAACATAGCTGTGGAGTCAACTGACAAGATCACTGCACTGTGTGCATTTCAGTTTATAAACTATTGCATGATGGGATTTTAATGTTCTAATTCATCACTACACTGCAAACTTCTTGAGAGGAGGAGGCTGTGCCCCTTCACAAAGACCTTAAATAGCATTTAAGATGCAACCTGGCTCCTGAGAACTGTTCGGTGAATGACCAAATGAATTCATGAATGGGTGAACACAGCCTAACACCTACACGATGTACCTATCCTTAATCAAGATGTCTGGACACAGGCTTGTGGACTTCCAGAAACACACTGGCAAGGGTTCCCATGGAGCTCCATTGCTCACTTGAGTGTTTCAGACACCTTCAGAGACACATATATGCTAAAGACTGGCATGGGGTCCTCTCCAAAGATTCTCTAACCAAATAAGCATAAAATCATGATCTAGGGGAAGGGGCAAACCCTAGAATATTGCTCTCATTCACCAAAATTGAGCTCCAGTCAGAGATGAGATGGAAAAATTGCAAGGAATACTGTTCTTCATGTCATGCTTTATCAAACAGAGTTGGAGGCAAGGCAAGCCTGTAAGGACTCCGTTGTTCTTGGCGCTCACAGCTGCCTCTCTAATCATCACGTCTGCTTGGAATCAAAGCACCAGACAGCTTATGCAGCCAAGCACAAAGCAAAACTCACACACTTGGAAGAGGTAGTGCATAAAAGAAATCTTCTTCCTTGGAGAAGGGAAAGAAAGGAAGACAGGAAAGTAACTTGGCTGCCTCCATGCAGCTCCTCCGTGCACTGCCTAGTAGAAACACCAATTCAGGTACCAGGCAGAGCAGCAAAATGCTGTTTGGCTTTGCTCCATACTCTTTAAGGCTGCTAAATAATTCTCCCAATTTAAAAGATTGCCTAGGAAAGAAATGCTTTGATAACAAAATGTGATAGAAATGCGAACACTGTGGGCTACATTTGACAAGAATGTGCAAAGTAAAACTGGGGTGCTGGGAAACTCAAGAAATGAGGTGTGTGTGGCTGGAAATAACACAGCTTTAAGAGTAACTCTAAGAGCGGCTGCTGGCCTATAAGCCAGCAGTCAGGAGGCTGAGAAAGGAGGATAATGAGCCCGGGCAGCCTGGCTTAAATAGCAGGATCTATCTAAAAGGAAAAAAAGTAATCACTAAATCATTATCAGCTATAATGGTGGTTTTGTATTTCAAGACTCTGTCTAATTCATATATATATAAATGAAACCTTACACCAATTTGGAAGAAAATGAGAGACTAAGAAAATGGCAAATCAGAAATTATTCTCTAATTCTTATGGAACTTAGTTTTTTAATGCCATAAATTTAAAGCAAATTAAGTATGCAATTGCATTTAGCACACAATAGACTTTGGCTTTAAGCTTTCTAGAGATAAAAACTTCCCAGTGCAAATGTAGAAAATGAGGAATCTTGAATAAGTTTAAATGAAAATAATATCTGCTACAGCATATGCCCTGCAATCTTAATTTATAGTTACCTATAAAGTTAAACTGCCAGGTCTAATTTATTGCTATTTCTTAATATTTTAAGTTATAAACACCTTGAAAAACACTTCATCTGGGAGCTGGATCAGTGGATAAAGCACTTGTCAACAAAGGGGCAAGGACCAGAGATTGGATCCCAAGAACACAAATAAAAGACACACTTAGAAGCCAGAGAGAAGGGAATCTCCAAGACAAGTTGGCAAATTAGACTATTTAATTGGTGAGCTCTGGGTTCAATTGAGAGACTCAGACTAAACAAAGTAAAGAATGATTTAAAAAGACAACAAACATCAACATTGAAGTCCAGACACATGTACCCGCACACATGCACCTGCATATATGTGAACATGCATGCAGATATATATTGATGCATGCCCACCACAACAATATCACACACTCATTTAAATGCAAAACAACAGCAACAAAGCACTTAATCTGCAGTCCCTGATAGGTGCCATTCATCCTTTGAAGCATCATGATTGTGGTTAACTCAGGACCTACCACACAGCCTGCTCCTACAGCCCCTCCTAAAGCTTTCTCCAGACAGCCATTGCTAATCTTGGGGTGTATTTCATTATGGTGGTCTGTCTTTATCTTGCTAGTGACATTTACCCTTCCACTTGTCTTGCTTCCATGTCTCAAATTGTAACTGAACAAATGCAATTCTTCCTATCTCCAGCATCAGTCCACCTCAGCTAAGGAAGTGGTTTTAGTCATTTTAGCACTGTGCCCACAATGTGCCCACAGTGCAAGCAATGTTTCCCCACCCGCCCCATCTCGCCATCAACATTGCCACTAGCCTGCTGTATACAATGGAATCTCATTTCCCTCCCTTTTCCTTCCCCTTTGCCTGTTCCTCATGAGTCCACCAACATGAGCTTTGCCAGAGGAGATGCTGTCATTATGTATCACTCTGCTTGTCACTCTTAGTGACAATCTCTGTTCTACCAAATGATGAAACAGATATAGAAACCTTGACCAGCATCTTCAGGGCACAGGGGTTTGCTATGACCAAGGTGTTCTATAGAATCTGAGGCTCATAAGATGAGGTCTGTGCTAGGTAAACATGGAGATGGCTAAGAAATACAAATAGGTGAAGCATTAACCAGTAAAAAACTGAAAGGGTAGCCAAAGGGCCAGAAGAATGGCCAGTTGTATGCTTACGGAGAATCACTGAGGATGGTGATTCATGCAGGACAGACATGAGACCATGGTTTCAGAGTCTTAGAAAAAGACAGAAACATGTCCACCTAGGGACTCTAGGGCTCTTGACATACAAATAGAAAAGGTTCGGTTCAGCTTGATGGAGCAGAGAAATAATGTTGGTGCTGTGCAAGAACTAAGATGGCCTTGACATTGACATGAGTTGTCAGCCATAACCTCCCAAGGCAATGTTGACTGGGAGTCTGGTCTATGCCAGGCACTGCTCTGCTACTAACCAGGTCAGAACCAAGGTAACAAGTGTCTGTGCTCAAGTGTAGTTACTGAAGGAAACTGAAACACACAACAGCAAGCATGTGTGCTTATGTGTGATATTTTAGGGGCATTATATACTTTTTTGTTATTGTTATTGCTATCACCAAATATTAATACCTGACAAAAATCAGTTTAAGGAGTGAAGGAAGGATTTATTTCTGCTCCTGCTTATGCTGAGATACAATCCATCATGGTAGGACAGCACAGTAGCAGGAGCATGAGGCAATGAAACATGAGCAGCTTCTAATTCAGTTTCTGGAAAGATTTGTGGTCCTTCCTGAAACCTCAAGAGTGGCCCAGGAGCTCTGCCTACAGCACTCTGGAGCTTCTTTAGCCCACAGCTCCAAGCTCTTCCATTTTTGTTCCACAAACCAGTCACACAAAGGTCTACAAACATGTACTCAAACTTCTTACAGCAGCAATGCCACCATCAGTACCAATTTTATGTTTCTCCCTCTTTGGTATCACAATCAAACTACCAGACAAAAGCAACTCAAGGAAAAGGGGTTCCTTTTGGCTCTTCACATAAGATGAGATACAGTCCTTCATGATGAGAAAGTATGAAGGCAGGCATGTGATGTGACCACACACATTGTGTGAGGAGAGAGAATGCCAGTGCTCAGCTCTTACTCTTTTGTTTCAGTCTGGGAACCCATCTCATATGGTGGTACTGCCCATATCCAGGGTGGGTCTTCACTCATCAGTTCAACCGTTCTGGAAACTCTTCCACAGATACACCCAACAGTATATCCCTGAGGTGATTCCAAATCCATTCAAATTGACAACAAAGGTTAATGGTCACAGAATTACAGATGCTGTGATTTTTAACTGGGCAGAAGGGCACCTAGTCAGTGGGGTAGTTAGAGTAGTTTCCTGATCTGAGATGTTTCTGTGGCAATTCAAGGGAGTCAGGGCAAGAACCAGGCATGTGTCTGAGAGAAGAGGGTTTCAGAGGAAGAATCAGCAGGCGAAAATTCATGAAGGGAGTAGCTGGAACCCAGAGAGTAGCTGGAACCTGGAGAGCAGCAGACAGAATCGACCTGAGTGTGAGGCCGTCACAACCACTTCCTGAAGTCAGGAGGGACTTGACAAAGGTCTGAGGCTGCAGAGGGGCAATGGCCTTTATTAAACTGCTGCTATATTAATAGGGAAAGCCTCTCATTTTTTGAAAACTTAGCATAAAATACGGTATCATTAACTTGTAAAAATATTTCCAGATTTATCATTGTTCACAGCTCTCTTTCGCTTATGTCACTCGCTCTTCTGTATTTGTGTATATTTCATTTATTTCACCAAAACAGCTTTTCATACTTTTAACTTAGTTTCCACACACACATTTTTTCATGTTAATATAAAGTCTTGTAGATCAGCCTAATAGCGTACAACATCTCAAGTTCCTCTCAGATGTCCCAATGGTTTCCAAGAAGCCAATATTACTAATGATGCATAGACACCTTGCTATGTTTGGATTACCTGGGGAGCCTTTCATAAGCAGTTACCCATATGCAGTGGATATATAATATACATAGAGGCATGAGGTACATTTCGGTGTTTGCCTTATGTTGTAAGTTGTGAGACTATTTACCTTCTAATGGTATCTGTCACTTTTTCAGAGTAGATACCTTCTGGCACTGGTTCATACACAGCCTCCACTATCTGCAAGGCAAACAGAAAACAGCAACAGTGTCAAAGGACCAAGTTGTCTATGAGCAGTCATCTGTGGGTACAATGTGGCTTGCCAATAAATCATATAACTTCACACACAAATTTGAATCAGGAATGGTAACATCTCAACGAATGATAATCAATGCAAATTAGACAGTTCTAGACTACAGAAACATTTCCTATAAGATGATCTAAAGTTAACCATAGGCTTCTGATAAAGAAATAGATGGGATAACGTAATATGGTGACTTGAAGGCCTAATGCATAGGCTGGAGACTTAGCTCAGTAGCAGAGCACTTGCCTAGCATGTGAAGGCCCTGGGTTCGGTCTCCACCACCACAAAGAAACAGTAATCAGAAATTCATCTTTATAATTTTATACAACAAATGAAAAGAACGAAATAGAAGTATATATGCAGTGTAATAGATATTTAGATGAAAAGAGATAAGATAGAATGGGTCATGTAGGAAATCAAACAATACATGCTTTGAAAGGACAGTGGTATAAGTCACAATGGTTTATGAAGAGCAGGACGTAGCGATTAGCAACAGGAGGCCCCTCTGTTCCCAGTGGCCTACTTTAGTAGCCAAGGAGAGCATGTTGGTGCTACAGAAGGGAGGACTCAGAGTCGCCATCTGATAAAGGATGCAGCCTGCAGCCCAGACATCGGCCTTTTCTCCATATGGCTCACTCTTCAGGACCTCTGGGCTGAAATACATAAGAGATGTTAATGCATACTACAGGACATAAAATAAACTGGCACTGGAATAAGCACAAATTTTCAAGTTGGTGGTGTTGATATAAAAAACAAGTCAACAGACATTAAATGACTCCTAATGACTTTGCACTATATCCATACTTCTCTCAACCCTTCTTGGAGAGCATCTCTTTGCAGCTGATAGCAATTAACTCAGACATCCTCAACTATTCAGTCTGCAGATAGTAAAAGACAATGGGGTATTCAGTCCTAAATGAGAAATATGGATTACACCCTCTCCCCCTGAAGGCACAGGGATCTTCACAGAAGAGAGGACAAAAAAATTCTAAGACTCAGAGGCAACAAATAACATTAAATAAAGAGTTTTTTCCAGACACAAGAGGGCAGAAGCACTTATGAACTTACACTAATTGTGACAGTACACACAAGACCTAAGCAAGCTCCAGACAGACAAAATCCCAGCATAGAATGGGGGAGGTGGTCACAAAATCCCACCACTATCTGAGAAGCTGCTGGTATTTGATAGATACTGAGAGAGGGGGAGTCTGTTTTTCTAGTGACATTATACCTGATAGGCCTATCCCACACCACTGCTAAGAATAGGTGGGCAATATAAACTGGACTGTATGAGGAAAGACGAAAGAAAGAAAGAAAGAAAGAAAGAAAGAAAGAAAGAAAGAAAGAAAGAAAGAAAGAAAGAAAGAAAGGAAGAAATGAAGGAAGGAAGGAAGGAAGGAAAGAAAGAAAGAAAGAAAGAAAGAAAGAAAGAAAGAAAAAAAAAAGAAAGATGTAGGGATGGTTCTGATGCTGTCCTGTTCCCCAGTTGGTTCTTGGTCTGTCAGTAAAGAAGCCATGGGCCAATTGTTGGGCAAAAGGAATAGGTGGGATTTCCCTGGAGGAAAAGAGACAGATGCAAAGGAGGAGGGCATAGTTTCACCATGCTTCTGATGGAGAAGGGTTGAAGAACCATGTGAGATTTCAAAACAGAGTGGCCACACAGGCTGCTCCTACGGGCAGGTGGTCATGGGCGCTTACCAGGGGCTAGATGTGACTTAAGACACTAAAGTTTAGTGCAGATGGGAAGAGCAGAGATAAGAATAGCCATAAGGGCATACTTTTCCAGACAGGAGACAGTAGTACCCAGCAATTGTGTCAGAAGGCAAGTTAAAAATGAGCAGTGTGTAAGTGTGTGTGTGTGTGTGTGTGTGTGTGTGTGTGTGTGTGTGTGTCTTTTATCTGTAGACTCAAGGGAAGCTGGGTGGGGACTGGTAATTCAGCCCATTCGTGGAAATAAGGTGGTGTAGCAGACAGCTACACACAACAGAAAGAAAAGAACAAGAGGGGGAGAGAGGAGAGAGTGGGGGAGTAGAGAGTTGGGTAGGAAGGGATAGGAGGTTG
The DNA here is from genome assembly GCA_019843965.1 of Rhynchomys soricoides. Taxonomy (NCBI): domain Eukaryota; kingdom Metazoa; phylum Chordata; class Mammalia; order Rodentia; family Muridae; genus Rhynchomys; species Rhynchomys soricoides. The sequence goes on from JADRCH010000125.1 coordinate 1,318,139, forward strand.
GAGAAGGTAGTTATGGGAGGAGGTGAGCAGAATAGATTCAAATCACATTGTTTGACATTCTCAAAGACTTAATAAAAATACCATTTAAAATACACATGTACTTGAGGGCTGACAAGTACAAGGGCTGAAATGATTCAATCAGTACAGGTGCCTGCCACCAAGAATGATGCTGAGTTTGATTTGACCAACAGGGTAGATGGAGAGACCGACTAATACAAGTTGTAGTCTGACTTCTACAAATATGCCCCCACACGTACATAGAAATGTAAAACATAAATGTAAAAGTGAAATGTTTTAATTAAAAAATAATTACCTGAAATTCTTAATTACTGCTTCAAGTAAACATATTAAAGAGTCTTTTTGAGACTTGGAACATGGCACAATAGGAAAATGCAAGCCTAGCATATGGGAGATTCTATATTAAATCACCAGTACTGCAGGACACAAATAGACAAATACATAGTGCCCCTAGCCTGTGTTGGCCTCAGATGAATCCAGAAGCACAATTAAGCAGTTCAGTTTGTGCTGGATAGTTTTATGTCAATTTGATACAAGCTAATGTCATCTAAGAGTAGGGAACCTCAATTAAGAAAATGCCTTCATAAGATACACACAAGAACACAAGTCTGCAGAGCATTTTTTCAAGTTACTGATTGATGGGGGCACAGTCCATTGTGGGTAGTGCTATCCTTGGTTTGGTCTTGGGTTCTATAAGAAAGCAGGCTGACCAAGCCATGAGAAGGCATCTAGTAAGTAGCACCCTTCCACGGTCTCTGCATTAGCACCTGCTTTCAGGTACCTGCCTGTCTGAGTTCCTGTTCTGACTTCCTTCGGTGATAAACAGTAAGTATAAGTCAAATAAACCCTTTCCCCTCAAGTTGCATTTGGCCATGGTGTTTCATCACAGCCATAGCAACCCTAGCTAGGGCAGTCTAAGAACTAACATCCACAAATCCCTCACGCACACATGTCCTAGATCACATTTCCTGGCAGAGGCACTTTCTCCCAAGCAGACAGAACCAGGAATCCCAGCATCCCTTCTGATGTTTTAGCTTCTTGAACAGCTATGTGCCCCATCTCCAGTTGTCTCTGGTTTCAACTGTACTTTCTGGCTTTGAAAAATGCGCTATGGAAGTAGCGTTGTATCAGGTCCAAGTCTCAGCCTAAGAGTCACAGATCTCTTCCACCTGTCCTTCAAGGAGCTTACGTCTACTACCAGAAAATGTCCCAAGTCGCTTTTCCCCTCTTAGTCTTTCTGACACAATATACAGGGTACAGACCTTCTCCAAAGAATCCATAATCTATCGCCTAAAGTCTGCAGACCCACAGGCCTATGTGTTGAATAAATAAATGCTTATTGCTGAAGGTCATGTGATAATCTTTATTCTGTGATGAATAAAAGGCAGGATTATAATTTTTAAAATGTATGGATGTGGTCTCTTCCCTTTCTAGCCGTCTGACTGTAAGTAGGGTGTGAGAGCGACCACATTTAAATCCATTGGGAGAGATGGTAGTATCTACCTTGGGTATCTCTTCTGAAATCACCATGCAACCTCAACAGCCTGTAAGTAGATTTAATTTAAGAGAGGTTGAAGATTTGGCATTTTCATTTAATTTAGTGTGAAGGAGAGTGTAGCTCTATTAATAACATTCAGCACCTTGTAGAATATTGCTCAGCTAGGAACTCAAAATATCAGGCATGATAGTGCACATGTATAAGGACAACACAGCTTATTTATCTCAGTGTTGTCTTTCCTCTTCCTCAATGACACCACCAAGTTCCCGAATCCCAGGCTTGCCCTCTGCAGTGGGCTAGGAGATTCTCCAGTTCTGGTGCCCAAGGTTTGCCACACGATTGTCTTTGGCAAAAGTGATGCACGAAAAGAATTGCAAGGTATTTGCTCTCTCTTCCAACTCTTGAAATCCTGTGAACACAGCCATGCCACCACCCATAGGCCTTCCTGTTGGGTGATGAGCAGCTGACTCCACTGGCCCCTCCATAGATGCTTATTTGAGGTGACACATGGTCTGACAGAGCCTCAGTGGGCTGGTTAACACTGATCCACAGCCTCAGCTGTAACCCTCCCCATGTACCAGCAAACAATATATGGGTGGGGAGAGTTAGCTGTATGAAGCCACTAAGTTTAGAGATAGTCTGTCAGAATTAACTCCCATTGAGTTAAGTCTAAGAAAGTTAGCTTTCTTAGGTCTATAAAAAAGAGAGTTAAAATAAAGCTGTTGGAGGAAGGTTGTAAAAATAGGAAGAAATGTCAAATGTGGTGACTCACACCAGTAAGTCTGACACTCAGGAAACTGAAACAGTACGATTATGAGTTCAAGAACACCCTTGGCTACATTGCTAGCTATAGGCTAGCCTGGGCTAACTAGAGACCTTGTCTCAACACAAAACAACAAAAAAAGCCACTAGCAATGTGACAGAGTCAGCCATCTGAACATATAGCAAGCAAGGGATAGAGGCCTCTGAGAAAACCTGGCTTGCAGACACATCAAGACATGCACTATCTACGAGATAGTAACTTCAGATTTCTGATCCACCCAGTCAGCTGTGTTCTGTTTTGGCTGCCCCAGCAAACAAATGTGAGTTCTGAGCAAAAGGCTACTCGAGTATTTTCATCTTCAAAAAGAGACCAGCCTTTGGGAAATATGGCTGAAATCACACCAATCACTACTTGCAAACACGTGAGGTAGCAAATATGGGTGTGGTTATTGTTTAGACTATAACTATAAAATAATTTACTGCAACCTTCAACTTTTTCCTATGAGATGAGCCCACCCACACTAGGGAAATAAAGAATTAAGACTAGCAATGCTTCTGTAGGAGTTAAACACTGCAAACACATGTGTACATACATGAATGCACACATGTGTACACACATGCACACATGCATTCACATACACATACCTCACACACACACCACATCAATCCTAACTTAAGATAGACTTTTCTAAGAAGAAAGAAATGAGTGTGAAGCCACGATACAATTTTCTGGAAACATCTCTTACATTCAGAGTCTGAACCTTCCTGGCCCTCACAGCCAAATTAACAAAATACTCTGAGGTCACTTCTGACTTAACCTGCTAGCCTACTGTGAATCAGTCTGTTTAACTTTAAGAAGACAGTGTAAAACCTATCTGACTTGTCACTAATTCTCTAATATAATCAGCATTTATAGCCTAAGCTGATGCAAACTTTAATCTTAACATTTTTATAGTTATTATTCTGTGTCCCCCCACTCTGAGTAACACACACACACACACACACACACACACACACACACGTGTTGTGGTGATAATTTGATAAAAGCAGCCAATGAGACAGAAACAACCAGTAGATAGAGCTTTTGTCTGTGGCACTGAGTGCTTCAGGGTTCACTGGGGTCAGCAGAAGCCAGTGACTTAAATCTCTGTAAAATTCTGCTAAAGATTTCTTTAGCTTGGGTTTTTTTCTTAATTTTTTTTACATCCTGATTGCAGTTTCTCCTCCCTCCTCTCCTCCTTGTTTCTCCCCCCTTCCCTCTGTCCCCTCCCATCCACTCCTCTCTGTTTCTCTTCAGAAAATGGTGTGCCTCCCTAGGATATCAACTAAACATGGTATATCAAGTTGCAATAACACTAGGCACCTCCCCACCTATTAAGGTTGAAGCAACTTAGTAAGAGGAATGAGGTCCCAAATGAAGGCAAGAGAGTCAGAGACAACCCCTGCTCCCACTGTTAGGAGTCCCACAAGTAGACTAAGCTACACTACTGAAGCATATACACAGAAAGCCTAGCCATGCAGGCTCTCTCGTTTTCAGTTCAGTATCATTGAGCTCCTGTGACACCTGCTTAGTTGATTCTGTGAGTTTTCTTTGTGGTTTCCCTGACCCCTCTGTCTGATAAAAAAATTTTGTGAAGTATCCCTCATTCCTTCCCCTATATGATGCTTTCTGTACTGTCTAATAAAAGAGAGAAGAATTCTCTTGTTAGGGACAAGACACTGGGAGAGAAGTAAAAAATGCTAATCTGGGCTTGTTCTTGGTCAAAATAATCTAATAGGAGCATGTGCTGTTGCTGGAAGAAGCTGAGGGGGAGGGTGACCCTGTAGGAGGAGCAGCAGTCTCAATTAACCTGGACCCTCAAGATCTCTCAGACACTGGACCACCAACCAAGCAGCACACACCAGTTGATATGAGGCCCCTGACACATATACAGCAGAGGACTGCCAGGTCTGGGTTCAGTCAGAGAAGATGCACCTAACCCTCAAGAGACTGGAAGCCCCAGGGAGTGGAGCGTTCTGGTGGGGAGGGGAATGGGAATGGGGGTTGGGGGGTCAGGATATCCTTGTGGAGACAAGGGGTGAAGGGATGGGATGTGGAACAGTCAGAGGGGGGCCGGGAGGGGGATAAAATCTGGAGTGTAAAAAAAAAAAATTAAATAAAATAATAAAAAAAGAATCAACCCACGAACAGAACTCAAATTATATGACATTTAACAAAAATTGGAGATCTTTGGAAAAACTGAAAACATCTTTAATTAAGTGTGTAAAACTGTAAATGTACTTTATACACAATAAAAATGTTCAAGTGAACTGGAAGGTAGTATAGAGTTAGGCACATGTCAAGAAACTACATGTATTCTACTAAAAAATTCTAGAAAATCAAATAAGCATAATTCATAACCAGCTTGATTAGAAGGGGGCTGGAATACCATTTGTCTAAACTACACACATACTACAACCCACACCACACACACATAAACATCACACCACATCACACATCATACACACAGACACACAGACACACTACATATCACACAAACACATATACTACATATACAAACATCACACCACACACCACACATCACACACACACACATACAAATATTATAACACACAAACATCACACACACACCACACTTACCACATGCACACAGGACACACAACACACAACACACAAAACACAACACAGAACACACATCTGCTCTAGAAGGGCAATTTCGCAGAGAGAAACAGCAAAATGAGAGAAAAATGAGTAGGCTTGATCTAATTATCTAATTGAGAAACAAAGACCAACCATTTCAATTTTAATTTTTCATGAGTGCTCCCTTGCTGATATACAATCAATTGAGCTGCTAATTGCAAGTAATTCTTATTTACTCACTGAACAGGGAAAACAAATGTTGAACCTCAGTGAATTTCAAAGCATGCTAGACCTGGACATTATGATGGTAATTTACTTTCTTCTCAATGGAAATAAGTGAATGAAATGAGATGATCCATGCAGCTGAAAGCCTAGTGCATAGGAGTGGATTCTTCTGTTTCACAGCAGTGACACTCATCAGCTAAAGTTTCACTGTGCTCACTACGTACATACTCACATACACACACAGATACACACACACAAACACACACACAATACACACATATGCACATACACACACAATACACACATATGCACATCTACACACACACACACACACACACACACAAACACACAATATAGACACATACCTCAACATATATAAGAAGATTGAAATAATTCCATGTCTTCTATCAGTTCACTACAGATTAAGGCTGATCTTCAAGGGCAACAACAACAAGAAAAAGCCCACATACATACAGAAGCTGAATAATACTCTACTCAATGATTACTTTGTCAAGGAAGAAATAAAGAAAGAAATTTTAAATAATTAAAAGAAAAATAAAATACAAGAAAAGAAATTAAAGAATTCCTAGAATTTAATGAAAATGAAAGTACAACTTACCCAAACCTATGGGACAAAATGAAAGCTGTGTTAAGAGGACAACTCATAGCTCTGAATGCCTCTAAAAAGAAACTGGAGAGAGCATATATTAGCAGCTTAACAGTATATCTGAGAGCTCTAGAACAAAAAGAAGCAAATACACCCAAGAGGAGTAAAAGGCAAGAAATAATCAAACTCAGGGCTGAAATCAACCAAGTAGAAACTAAAAGAACTATACAAAGAATCAACAAAAACCAGAGCTGGTTCTTTGAAAAAATAAACAAGATAGGTAAACCATTAGTCAGACTAACCAGAGGGCACAGATACAGTATCCAAATTAACAAAATCAGAAATGAAAAGGGAGATATAACAACAGACTCTGAGGAAATTTACAAAAAAAAATCATCAGATCCTACTACAAAATTCTGTATTCATCAAATTGGAAAATCTGGATGAAATGGACAATTTTATACACAGATACTAAATACCAAAGTTAAGTCAGGATCAGATAAACCATCTAAACAGTCCCATAACCCCTAAAGAAGTAGAAGCAGTCATTAAAAGGTTCCCAACCAAAAATGCCCAGGACCAGAGGGGTTTAGTGAAGAATTCTATCAGACCTTCAAAGAAGACTTCATACCAATATTCTTCAAACTATTCTACAAAATAGAAACAGAAGGAACACTACCCAATTCATTCTATGAGGCCACAGTTACACTGATACCAAAACTCCTCAAAGACCCAACAAAGAAAACTTTAGACCAATTTCCCTTATGAATATTGATGCAAAAGTACTCAATAAAATTCTCACAAAAGAAATCAAAGAACACATCAAAGTGATCATTCACCATTATCAAGTTGGCTTCATCCCAGGGATGCAGGGATGGTTCAATACCTGGAAATCCATCAATGTAATCCACTACATAAACAAACTCAAAGATAAAAAACTACGTGGTCATTTCATTACATGCTGAAAAACCATTTTGACACAACATCCCTTCATGTTAAAAGTCTAGGAAATATCAAGAATTCAAGGCACATACCTAAACATAGTAAAAGCAATATACAGAAAACCAGTAGCCAACATCAAACTAAATGGAGAGAAACTTGAAGCAATCCCACTAAAATCAGGGACTAGACAAGGCGGCCCCCTCTCTCCCTATCTAGTCAATAAAGTACTTGAAGTTCTAGCTAGAGCAATTAGACAAGAAAAGGAGGTCAAAGGGTTACAAATTGGAAGGAAGAAGTCAAAATATCACTATTTGCAGATGATATGATAGTATACTTAAGTGTCCCCAAAAACTCCACCAGAGAACTCCTACAGCTGAAAAACAACTTCAGCAAAGTGGCCAGATATAAAATTAACTCAAACAAATATCCTATACTTGCAGGATAAACAGGCTGATAAAGAAATTAGGGAAATGACACCCTTCACAAACAATATAAAGTATCTTGCATGACTCTAACCAAACAAGTGAAAGATATGTATGACAAGAATTTCAAGTCTCTGAAGAAAGAAATCAAAGAAGTCCTCAGACGATAGAAAGATCTCCCATGCTCATGGATTGGCAGGATTAATATACTAAAAATGGTCATCTGGCCAAAAGCAATCTAGAGATGCAATGCAATCCCCATCAAAATTCCAACTCAATTTTTCATAGACATAAAAAGAGCAATTCTCAAATTCATTTGGAATAACAAAAAAACCCAGGATAGCAAAAACTAGTCTCAATAATAAAAGAACTTCTGGGGGAATCAGCATCCCTGACCTCAAGCTGTATTACAGAGCAATAGTGATAAAAACTACATAGTATTGGTACAGTGACAGGCAGGTAGGTCAATGGAATAGAATTGAAGACCCAGAAATGAACCCACATACCTATGGTCACTTGATCTTTGACAAAGGAGCTAAAACCATCCAATGGAAAAAAAAGACAGCATTTTCAACAAATGGTGTTGGTTCATATAGAAGAATGTGAATTGATCCATTCCTATCTCCCTGCACAAAGCTCAAGTCCAAGTGGATCAAGGACCTCCACATAAAACCAGATACACTGAATCTAATAGAAGAGAAAGTGGGTAAAAGTCTCAAACACATGGGCACAGGGGAAAAGTTCCTGAACAGAACACCAATAGTTTATTCTCTAAGATCAAGAATCAACAAATGGGACCTCATGAAATTGCAAAGCTTCTGTAAGGCAAAGGACACTGTCAGTAGGACACAATGGCAATCAACAGATTGGGAAAAGATATTTATCAATCCTACATGTGATAGAGGGCTAATATCCAATATATAAAAAGAACTCAAGAAGTTAAACTCCTGAAAACCAAATAACCCTATTTAAAAAATGGGGAAACAGATCTAAACAGAGAATTCTCAAGTGAGGAAACTCCAAGGGCTGAGAAGCAGCTAAAGAAATGTTCAATATCCTTAGTCATCAGGGAAATGCAAATCAAAACAACCCTGAGATTCCACCTCACACCAGTCAGAATGGCTAAGATCAAAAACTCAGGTAACAGCAGATGTTGGCGAGGATGTGGAGAAAGAAGAACACTCTTCCATTGCAGGTGGGATTGCAAGCTGGTTCAACCCATCTCGAAATCAGTCTGGTAGTTCCTTAGAAAATTGGACATAGTACTACCTGAGGACCCAGCTATTCCACTCCTGGGCATATACCCAAAAAAATGCTACAACATTTAATAAGGACATGTGCTCCACTCTGTTCATAGCAGTCATATTTATAATGGCCAGAAGCTGGAAACAACCCAGATGTCCCTCAACAGAGGAATGGATACAGAAAATGTGGTACATTTACACAATGGAATACTACTCACCTATCAAAAACAATGACTTCATGAAATTTGTAGGCAAATGCATGGAACTTGAAAATATCTTGAGTGAGGAAACTCAGTCATAAAAGAATAAACACAGTATGTACTCAGTGATAAGTGAATATTAGCCCAAAAGTTCAGAATACCCAAGATTCAATTCACAGACCATATGAAGACAGAGAAGAAGGAAGACCAAAATGTGGATGCTTCAGTGTTCTTTAGAAGGTTGAACAAAATACTTACAGGAGGAAATATTGAGACAAAGTGTGGAGCAGAGACTCAAGGAAAGGCCATCTAGAGACTGCTCCACCTAGGGATACATTCCATATACAGCCACCAAACCTGGACATTCTTGTGGATGCTGGGAAGTGCTTTGATGGAAACATGATCAGCTGTCTCCAAAGAGGCTCAGGCTGAGCCTGACAAATACAGAGGCAGATGCTCACAGTCAACTCTTAGACTGAGTGCGGGGTCCCAGATGGAGGAGTTGGAGAAGGGACTGAAGGAGCTGAGGGAGTTTGCAGCCCCATGGAGGGAGCAACTGTGTCAACTGGCCAGACTCCCCTAGCTCTCATGGACTGGACCACCAACTGAAGAATACACATGGAGGGACCCGTGACGCTGGCTGCATATGTGGCAGAGAAGGGCCTTGTTGGGCATCAGTAGGAGAAGAGGCTCTTGGGGAATGCCAGGGAGGGAAGATGGGAGTTGGTGGGTGGCGGAGCGCCCTCATAGAGGCAGGGGAAGGGAAGATGGGATAGGGAGTTTACAAAGGGGAGACCTGGAAAATAAAATTTTTAAAACTAAAAAACATTAAAAATTAAAAAAAGAGATACATAAATCTCAAAAAGAAAAATAGGCTGCTCAAAGTCAAAGGATACACCTGGCAAAAGGATGGGGGCACAAAGGGAGGAAGAAAAATCAATTAAAACAAATTATGACTGAAATGTCATAATCAAACCTAACACTAGGTATGCAATTAAGTAAGTACATAAATAAGTAAATAAGTAAGTAAGTAAGTACTTCTTGGTAACTCTTGCAGCTAAGTTCTAGTGCTCATCACACCATAGAGAAGCAAGTTAAACCTACTCCCAGGCTGTGTCACAAACCAGGAACTCTGGGGTACAGTAACAGCTGGACTCCACCACTGAGTTCAATGACTTAGCTCTATTATAACCCGGAGCTGAAGACCCTGATGTCCACAGCCTTCTTTGCTTCATGGATTTATAGGACCGGTCCTAAGGTGTACACAGGGTTCAGTCTCTCTGAGGATGCAGACCAGTTGCTGCAGCTAGGAGACAGCCCTCGCCAGGCATCTGCATTGTCCCTGGTTAACCAGCTTCTCCCCCACATTTCTTCCTGAAAACACATTCCTGTTTTCAATCCACCTCCACTGTCATTTGTCACCTTATCACACGTGTGCCCCAAAAGCTTGTTCCTAAACTGAAACACTCAAGGCTGCTGACCATCCTTCCATGAGACTTCTGATGCTCAGATTCAATGTCACTACTGCATCTGATATTTCATGTGGATTCCTGACTAACACTGGGTCCCCTCTTCACACTAATGACTCATACTTATAACCTCCAGGCATCAGTTTGCTCCATAGAAGGCAAGATTACATTTGATGGATAGAAATTTTTAAGAACAAAACTGTTCTAGATGAATATGAAGAGAAATAACAGGGCTGAGACAAATCAATAGCTGAGGAGTCTGTGAAATTAGTACTTAGAGAGAGACTGGAAAATAGTCAATGAGAAAATATCTCATTGACAAAGTAATGATGTAGCTAGATCACTATAGAAGTGATCCTTAGAGACACCATAAAAGAAAATGTTTCCTTAACAAGTGTTGGAAATACTGATATAGGGTCCTAATGAGCTTAGGACATAATTAGAGCTAAGTGTTTGGAGACTCAGTACTTGATTGAAATAATTCACCTGATAATATTTCCATCAGGAAAAGATGGAAAAGGGATTTCACATCCCACTGAAAGTATTAATTCTGCGTCTTTTAAAAACTACATTTAGTTTCCAGGTATTGATTCATGCCCATATCTTCCCTGACTGCCTTTAAGAAAGAAAATGGGTGTGGGGGTAAAGCACTGCCCCAGCAGCTAAGAGTTCTTGCTGATTTTGCAGATGACCCAAGTTTGGTTCCCAGCGCCCAAATTGGGTCACTCACAACTGCCTATAAGTCCAGTTCCAAAGGACCTAATGCTCTCTTCTGGCCTCTGTGACCACCTGCACCCACATAAACATACATCTACACACATACACATAATTAAAAATAAAATATTATTTTTTAAAGGAAAGTAAACTAACATATCACTATAAACCAAGCAGGGCACCAAAACATATATTTGGAAAGAACACAGAGCATCTACACAAGAGCCAAGGAACCTGTAATAGGCAGCCATGGAGACCAAGCTTCCCCTGAACTATGAGTGTTTAATTTAACCAAGGTGAGATGATAAATGGTATCTATTGGCATATATGTTTAGTTTGGACTAGAAAGTAGGCTATGGAGAGCTTGAGGTGACTCAGTTGGAGATTTAACACACAAAGAGCCTAAGATGTGTGTATCTATGTGTACATGTGCACATTTACATCAATGGAAATGTCTGTGTGGCTGCTTGTGTTTGCTTGAGATGGGTAAACTGCTGCTGAGAAACAGATCAAAGGTAATCATCATGGTGGGGTGTGAGTCAATGAGAATCAATTCAGAATGCAGTTGGGAGCACTGAGAGGGAGGAAGACTGGATGCACTTTCTGGAAAGAAATAACATATCACTTGGGTGTCTGGTAAAAGGCAAAGCTTAGTTTTAAAAAGACTCTCAGAAGCATCATGAAAATATCTTCATCCTTTCTTTTGAGACCCCACTTACTATGAGTCCTACCAGAGGAGAAGGCAAAGGGCACCCTGACCCACCCTGTGGAGGAATGAAGGTACAAAGCTAGAAGGTAGGTAGGCCTCCACCACTGAGCTGACACCTGGAAAACTCTGGACTTCAGCACTGACTAAATGTGAGTTGGGAAGGCCTCTCCTCCCTCTCTCCCTCCCCTTCTCCCTCCCACCCTCCTCCTCCTCCTCCTCCTCCTCCTCCTCCTCCTCCTCCTCCTCCCCCCCAGGTCTCTGTCTCAGTTCAATGGACAGCGCTGTCCTTAACATGGAGACAGGAGAAACAGACATAGAGGAAGAAGTTAGAACAGCTGGAGTATAATAGTCATGCTGGCATGACTCATGGCTGGGCACAGTGATGGCTGGGCACAGTAATGGCTGGGCACAGTGATGGTTGGGCACAGTGATGGCTGAGCACAGTGATGGTTGGGCACAGTGATGGCTGGGTACAGTGATGGCTGGGTACAGTGATGGCTGGGCACAGTGATGGTTGGGCACAGTGATGGTTGGGCACAGTGATGGCTGGGCACAGTGATGGCTGGGCACAGTGAGAGCTAACACTGCTGTGTGTCAACAGTCTTCACAGCTTTGTCCAGGAGCTACCATTGTCTGTAGTCTGGCATCACACTGCTCTGAGCTCACAGGCGCCAGCTGCCATCAAACAGATAGACAAGATGTGCTTGCTGGGTATCGCTTAGATGTTTCTGAAATACAGACTCCTCATCAGTGGAAAGAAAAACGATGTCATAATTTCTTTTCTTGTTGCTGGGAGTAAACACAACAACAACTTTGAGCCAGGTATGATGACACACACCTTTAATCCCAGCACTCAGGAGGCAGAAGCTGGCAGATCTCTGTGAGTTCAAGGCAATCCTGGTCTACAGAGCAAGTTTCAGGACAGGCTGGACTACACAGAAAAATCCTATCTCAAAAATACAAAAGGAAGCAAACAAACAAACAAACAAAACACCACTAGCAAAAATGTCTTAAGAGAGAAAGGATTTACTCTGCCCACAGAGTTACTTTCTGTCATGGCAGATAAGTCACAGGGGCAGGGCTCAGGGAACTGGTCACATTGCATCTACAGTCAAGAAGTATAAAGTAAAGAAATTTATTTTAAACTGTTCAGAGTCCAGTCAGGGATTCTGACTGTCCTGTGTAAAAGTTGCTAGTGGTGACAGTGACATCAAGCTGTCTTTGGGAATCAGGATGTAACCTCTCTCAGCTGCTCCACCCAGGTCAACCTTTCTCATGATCTCTGGCTTTCTTTGTGATGCCTTCCACCCAATGCCTTTCAGCAGCATGCTCATCCTCAGAACTACTGCGCTCTAACCCAGGTCAGGGGGCAACTATGGGAAAACAGGTTCTCACCATGCAGGTCTGCAGGAGTGGTCTGCAACAAACTGTAACAGCACAGACATGCTTCACTGTGTCCAGATAGTCATTCTTTCAGTCAGTCGATGAACGTCTTTACTGAGCAAGTACTATATGACTCATGCTGCTACCTGACTTGGATACAGAAGGGCAAGCAACACCCACACATAGACCTGGCCTATGAAAATTCATATTCTAGCAAAGAAGACTAACACATAAGTTAATAAAACTACATGGACTGTTATAAAGAAAATAGTCTACTTTACAATACAAAGTTTCCCTCATAAACTGGCATTGCCCTATTCTTTGGTTATTTAAAGGGTGGTATGGGTAAATATTTTTTTAAATCCTAAAAATGTAAAGTTTTCTTTTTAAAGATGGGGGCTAACTATATAGCTCAGGCTAGCATTGAACTCAGAGGATGCTCCTGCCTCAACCTCCCAGGTGCTGGGATTTCAGAGTGTGCCATTGTGCCCAGCTGGTACAGTGCTAACAAATACATTTTATTATTTTTAAACAAATCAGGAATTTCTTGTTCTACAGACAGGTAATGGATGCCTTGTTTGCTCAGAAAACGCTAGGTGAATCAAACTAAACTCCACACTCACATGAGGCTGAAGAGGGCAAGAAATGAACGTTCCTTTCTTGATGGAGAATGGAAGAGACCCTGGCTGTGGGCCGGGCAGCAGTCACTTGCTGTGGGCCACGCAGCAGGCTCTGGCTGTGGGCTGTGCAGCAGTCACTTGCTGTGGGCCGTGCAGCTTGCTCACACTAATCTCATTCTAACTCCTCGCCACCTGCTATAAACCATTCTCTGAGCTATATACAGAGAACTATCAACAAAAGCGAAACAAAAGCCACGTGGCTTGAAGGGGGATGAAGAAAATCCCATCCCCTAAAGTCCCTGAGTAAACATCTGAGTTCTCACAGTCAGAAACCTCTCCTTAAACTCGGGACATCCAGGGCCAGCATGTGTGTGTTTAATCATGGCTGTTTGGATAGTGATAAACCAACTGGCAACAGCCTAACATGGCTACATGGTGTCAAGGCTTCATGGTAGGAAAGGCATTGTTACAGCAATTTCCCTAAGATTGTGGGATAGAAACAGAACCGGGAGACAAAGGTGGAAGAGTTCATCAACTGTTCCTTAGTGTCTGACTCTGTAGCATCTGTAAAGCAGACAGGAGGTGCTCTCTTCTGAGGCTGTGGCTCTTGGGGCTGAAAGTTCAAGGTCAGTCTGGGCTATAGAGAGAGACTGTCTCAACAACAAATTAAGCTCTTCTGCTTTGTTGACATTCTGGTATACCACTTACTATTTCTACCAGCCTGATTAGAACCTGAGGTTTAAAAAATAAGTAATTGCCCAGTACCTCTGACTCTAGCAGTGTTCCCAATGTGTGGGTCTCAACCTCTTTGAGAATATCACATATCAGATACTTATATTGTGATTTTTAACTATAATAGAATTACAGTTACAAAGCAGCAATGAAAATAATTCTATGGCTGTGGGTCATCACAAGATGAGGAACTGTATTAAAGGGCCACAGCATTAGGCAGGTTGAAGACCTCTAGTCTAAGGCCACCTGCCTAGAGACAGACATATGCCCAACCTCCTTACAGCACTGTGACTACCACTTAGCATAGGTAGAAGCAATCCCCTGTTCTGTCTCTCAGGACACTTACTGGGAATTTCAGAATAGAAGAGAACAAAGCACTTTACTTGGCTCCAGATTTGCCCTTCTTCCTTTTGTAGTGGAGGTTCTATGTGGCTGAAGGGGCTGCTACAGGGATGGCCAAGGGTCTGTGGGGCTGGAGGGGACACTACAGGGATGGCCAAGGGTCTGTGAAACTGGATACAGCTTTTTGCTCAGTTTCCTTTCAGATTTTCAAGGAGCTGTAAAATGCAATACTATTTAAAATAAGGCCTAGAATATCTTTACTAAAGTAATTTTTACTTCTGCCTTTCCTTGAATGCTTAAAATGGTGGAATGAGGGAGAGATAAAAGATGAACTAAGGATTGCTAGCTGTGCATTGCTTAGGGAACTTTAGGGATGATCACCCCACTGGATAAAAATAAAGCAGAAAGAGCCTTGGTGAGCTTTCTGAAAGAAGAGCTGCCCAGGAGAGGTGTCCATAGGCAATGAGAGACAGGTGAGCCAGACAGGGTCATGACAAACTCAACACAAAACAACTAAGATGACTGAGGATGGCAATCAAAATAATAGTCGACCATAACAACATGATACAGCATCTGGGACAAGGAAACAAAATCCCCAGCATAACAGCCATTTGTTACTGGTGGGAGGGAAAATTCAGACTTAGGATGCTTACATAAAACTCCACAGACACAAAGCAGAAATGACTATACATACTAATTTACTATTTTTAAGTAAGCAAGTAGTTTTAATAAGATAAAATAATCAAAACATAATGCACCCTTTACATAACTGAAGCTATAGCAGACTTGAATAATTTTTCAGTATGTATACCTGAATACATACGTACGTATTGAACTTTGGTCTGAAAACAAAGCACATACTTTTTGATGAATTTGTAACACTCTTACATATCAGGTACAACAGACAGTCACTTAGTGTTCTGAAAAGAACTTAGCTTGATTGATCTGTGTGCCATTAGGAGTCCCTTTAACATTATGTCTAGATTTGATCATGTGAGTGGCTTTAGGCAATAAGATATTGGCAAGTGCGGCACAAACGCATGCCTGGAGAATGCTATATTTTCCAAACTCTTGGTATATTCTCTCTCAGTTCTCAAATCCAGAACTTTAAAATATAGGGACAGTGCAACCAAAAAGAGGTCATACAGAAGTCAGTAGAGGATCCAGTGACAGCCACAGCAGAGTCAGCCAGTACCTCTTTCTCACACCAGTAACACAGCACAGTGAGCTAGCTGTTCTCTTAGGCTCTTTCTCCAATACAGAGTAAATAAATGATAAGTCTCTTATAAATCCAACACATGTTCTGGTAAATGCTTTGTGTTGAAATTTATAAAAGATATGAATTAAAGAGAATACCCTTATGTAATAAATAGATCAAAGAAATTAAAAGAAAAAATGGGATTATGAAAAGCATGTGATATATACACTGAAAACTATTTAACATCATCTTAAAAAAATTTTTCAAAAGCCTAAAGAGGTAGAAAAGAATCTTGTGTCAAAAACTTTTAATGACTTGCTATTGTATAAACAGCTGTGTGGTTTTCACTAGGTCCTATGGCAATCAGATCTTTAGAAGCATAAGACAAATTTAAAGTTAGATTATTCTATAGTGGTTCATGTTGTGTAAAGTTGGGTTTGGTATGATTGTGTTCCTTTCTGAAGACTCTTGGGAGTTCCACTGCCCTACTCTTTAAGGTTTCCAGAGAGTGGGATGCTCCTTGGCTGAGACTGGATGTCAGCAGCTGCAGTCTGGCCTCCTCCTGCCGCTCACCCTCCCATTTCGTCTGCCTCATTCTCCATGTTGAAAGCTGCTTTCCACTTCACTGTGCACTCTCAAATCCATCTTCCACCTTAATTCCCCTTCACTGTTGGACAACATATTCACGGGTGTGGACTCTTAGAACCTGAGTCACTCTTCTGCCATTTAAGACAGCTGACTTATATGGAAAGTGACATGCTGATCCTACAACTCATATGAAAACAATGGAGTGCAGAATAGACAGAATTCTAGAAAAATAAAAACAGCATTGGAGGACTTATGCATACTGCTATTAAAACATACTACAAAGCTACAGTCATTGACACTATAGGGCACATGTAAGAACACCCATCATGACAGATGAGATAAAACTGAGAGTCAAATCTAAAATCTCAGTAATAAAAAACACAAAGAAAATTTGAATGGAGAAGACAGTTATTCAACTTTACTAGGCACTGGGAAAAGCCCAACAAAAGCACAATGACATCTTTCACCATACCCACTCCTGTCACCATGGCCAAAGTGACAAATGGTAACAGCATTAGACACTGTCTACTAGTGATGCTAAAGAGGTTTGAATGAGAAGGACCCACATAGGCTCATGTATATGAATACCTGGTCCACTGTTGGTGGCACTGTTTGGGAAAGATTAAGGGGTATGGCTTTGTTGAAGGAGGTGTGCCACTGGGGGTGGGTGCTGCCAGTTGATTCAGTCTGCATCATAGTTGTGTCCTGAGATGTGAACTCTTAGCTCCTGCTCTAGAGATGCTTTCTACCTTGACAGTCATGGACTCATCCTCAATTAAACTCATCTATAAGTTGTCATGGTCACGGTGTCTTATCACAGCAACAAAAAAAGTGACTGAGATGCCAACACAGCACAAGAGAGAATAGTCCTGTTGACCAATGGTGCTGGGACTAGATAACCACAAGCAAAGAGTAAAGTGAACCTGCCTCATGCCATATAAACGTTAATTCTACACCAGTCACAGACATGACTGAAAGAGGTAAGCAGATAATACTCACAGAAGAAAACAGTTTTGAGACTCTGATTTTCAATCAATTACATAATAATCCCTTCGTGTAAGCAACCAAAGCAGTTAGTTAAAAGTCATCATAATTTAAAAAAAAAAAACAGTATGAAGAATATTTACAAAATGGGAGAACACATACATCAATATGATATGAGTCTGTTACCCAGAAGAAAAAGCAAAAGCTGTTACAACTCAATCAAGACATACAGGTAACACTAATGGGGAGACAGTCAACGTCACTAGTCACAGGGGAAAGCTAGCCAAAGGCATTTCATGACACTCAAAGGACTGATGGCAACAGCAGGCTTGAGCAGTGGGGCATTGGAGCCTTCACACATTGCTGGTGGGAGGCAAATGGTGCAACATTGGAAGACAAGTTGGCCTCAAAAGCATCAAACCAGTTACCAAATTGAGGAGCTCAATACCAGGCCAAGTTCCCACCTATGATCTTTCTGGCAGGACCTGTCACTGCTATGAGGCTTTGCCTGGCAGACTTTGCAGGTGGTAGGAAGCTGCCATTCCTATATGGGCCATTGTATTCCAGAGCTGTTCCTTCCCCCAGCTCACCAGCCGTGCATGTAGGCTGTTCCACGTTGCTGGCCCAGCCGCTTCTACTCTGCATAGCTGAAGCCTTTCCCTATAGGGCTTTCTGGGGCAGGCCTTCCAGACACTGCTGATACTTCTGTATTTAGTAATGAGCAGGTGCATGTGGAGTAAGGTATATGAAGGGAAAGGAGAACCCCAACTTCCAGAGAGTGTAGGTAAGAAGTATTCAATAACAGTCGTTCCTTTGGGTCCCACTGCAAATCTTCATACTCTTGCTATATGGACTCCCCCTTGGTTACCCTGACCTTCCCATCCTCCTCCCTATTCCTCCCTACTCCTCCCTCCCCATCCTCCCCTGTAGCAGTGCCCTTTCTTAACCTTCATGTTGTCATTTCCTTTTTCTTCAAAAAATTAAATAAATAGAATATAAAAAAAAGAATGCATTTGAAACCTAGTATATCTAAATGCATGTTTGTCATACTTCTGAAATATAATATAAGAATTCACAATATAAGAGAATAAAATATTGAATGGCTAACGATAGCTGGTAAAATATATGTAATTTATAATTTTCTGAGTAAGTCTATGAATTTTTTCAAATTCTTTCAACCAGCATTAACTTCTTTTATAATGATAATAAACAACAGAATACATGTGGCTTTCCAAAAGCTATCATTATCAGAAACTTTAGGGTGAGAACTATAAAATATGTTTTTATTAAACTGTAATTAATACATACTTCAAAATGAACCAGCATTAAATCTCATTTTGGCATTAAAATCTCCACATGTATTTTGAATAGTTCAGTGCCAAAAAATGATTTTCCCTCAAATACAAACCAACATTTAAAAGCTAAAACTTACACATTTCCAAATTGTAACAGCTAGTCAGGGACTGAAATGTGGATAATTACAGCATCACCAGTCATTCCTGGCAAATAACCGCCTTCTGAGAATATAGCCTCAAGTAACCTAGGACTGCCTCAATCACTCTTTCAAGCTATTGCTGTAAATGCTGTAAATTAACCCTCTGTGGATATATATATATATATACATATATATATATATGTATATATATATATATATTCTGATAGAGAAATAGAGATACACACATACATACATACATGTATACATACATAAATATATACATGTGTATGTGCATAATTCAACAGTGTCCAGATATTTGGGTTTTATTAGACATCTCTTTTAGAAACACAACTTTTAGAGAAAGTTGGCAACACAGGTGGATGGCACCCTGGGGCTCACTTTGAGCTCTCTCCTTCCCTCTTAGCTCCCCCTGTATTAAAAGCAAGTGTCCTCAGACTCCAGGTTCCAACTACCCTGAGTGCCTATTCTCATACTCAATTATCTGCTGGCTGTGGCTCTAGCTCCTTCTGTGTCCCCAACTTTCCCTCTCTTTGCCTCCCTCCCATCTTTATCTCAGCCTCCAGTCCCCTGATGCCTTATCTCAGCCCTTAACCTTTTCTTTGAGACCTCAATGGGTAATCAATCCATTCTTGTTCATTTAGGAACCTGTGGGATGTTCTTTGATCTTGACATCAGATTCTATAACATTACCCCATGGAAAGGATAGCTCTCAGAAGTTGGTGTCTGTACTGCTGCTATTGATCTCAGCTAAGGTTTTTGTTCCCTGATAGAAACTGTCTTGTCTGACACTGCTGTCTCCTATCTCTTCTACCTCCCATCTCCTCCCTCAAAGTTGCCTCAAGGCTCTCTCTCTCTCTCTCTCCATTAAATATCCACCCCTCCCCAATCTAGTCTCCAGCATGAATCACTTTATAGCAAGCTCTACATCTGGTATGTTCTGTGTATGTGGCTCCATAAGACAATGTGTTGAAGGCTTGGTCTGTGGTGCGGTGGCTTTGGGAGATGAGACCCTAGGAGATAATTTTATCAGGAAAGCCTGATCCTGTCCATGGATACACTCATTCATGTAGCTATAGTTTGACTTATGGGGAGGTAGTGGACATTTGAGGTTGGGTCTACTTAAGAAGGCAGTTCATTAGGGATGTCTTTGAAGTGTAGAGTCTGTCCTTGGCTGCTTTCCCTCTCTTTGCTCCCTGGCCATCATGAGATGAGCAGTTTCAGGCTTGCTGTCCACCATAATGTTTTGCCTCACTGCTGGCCCTGAAACAGTGAAGCCAATGACCGCAGATCAGAACCTCTGTAACCACAAGTCAAATACACACTTTCTTTAAGTTTCCTGGGGATTGCTTCACAGCAACAGTTCCTCTTTCGGACATGCTGTCTCATTAAAAATAAAAAATAAAAAAATCCAAAGTCATCATATTCCAAATTGAATAGTTTATTTCTATTTCCCTGCAAATTACATCTTTCTAAGACCCCTAATACTCCTGAGACAGTTCAGTGGAGTCCCAAAGCCCAGACTCTGTAAATGTGACCTTACTTTCAAGATATGATCACATTAAGATAAGATCTCACCTGATTAGGTTCTCTTGATCCTACAAGAACACTGTCATATCAGACAATACAGAGGGAGCATGAGAGCAGATACAATGCTGTTTGATGACAGGGATAGACGCACAGCAGAGGCTACAAGGATACTCTTCCTCTACCTGCCCTGTCCTTTGGCCGCTTACTCCATGGAGACTCCCATTTCCAAGCACATTTATCTGTCTAGCCCCTCAGAATTGATTCCTCATGCAATGGTGGTGAGACTACATACCTTTCGCTCATGGCCTTTACCAAGCACTCTGCTACATGCACACACCATCCTTCCTACAGGGTTGACTAACATGATCTAGGATTATCAAGTCAAGCAATGTCTACATGCAAACTTTGACCACTAAAAGCAGAGAAAATGATGATTCTTATCACAAACTACCAAAACTACTATATACAACTATGAAAAGCACAGGATTTAGAAATGATAGTGCTCAATAAATGGTATTTTTGGCTACTAATTTAAAAGGTGGGGGGTCCGTAGCCATGTCTGTCCCTTTCCGACTGTGGAGAGGGTGAGGGAATTGGAGAAAGCACATGTACCATGGCTACTCCCTTAATTCCTATTGTCCTGCCTTAAAACCCATTACTTCCCCACAAAAGCTCTACAGCTCATCTATACAGAAATGGTACTTGTGAAAGGTTGCTAGGGGCCTCCAACGTCTCTGGGAGGATCACTGAGTCATGCTTGGAAGTTGAGCAATAAAGACAGCAGCAATCAAGGGGACATTACCCCAGAAACAGCACATGCCCCAACACCAAAACTATTCAGTCAAAGGACAGTGAATGCAATACCACATCTGTCATCCTCCACCACTACCCTTCCCCCACTCCACCACAGACTGCCCAGCTCTGCACTCCCATCTCCTACTTACAAGCCCAAGTCCTGCTGAGGTTAAGCTGCAAAGAGACTCCCTTTGATGATTTCAGGAGTGATATTCATAAGCTACAACTCTTCCCTCAAATATTGGAATTACATTAGATCTGAACAATCAAAAATGTGGCATATAATCATTATAGAAAAGACTAGAAAAGAGGAGAGAAGAATTTTATATCAGATATTTCTTAGAAAATGTGCTATGTAGGTCTCCACACTGCTCAGGGTCTTGCTGAGCAACAGTTGTTACCAAGAGTCTATTGGACACATGGGGTACCCCAGGCAGAGAAGGCTAAGCACTTTTAATGTAGGGTCACCCTAGTATCTTCTCAGCCAGCTCTGAAGAGTAATCAGTCGTCTAAGTGAGCAGAAGAGGATTCTATGTGTTCCATTGTTAATCATTGACCATTAGCCAGAAATCCCTAAGAATAGCAGTACCCAGACAGTTAGTATCTGAAATATTAAGATTATAGCTTTTACTCTTGGTAGATAAGAAAATGGGAATGAAGCCGAGCAGTGGTAGCACGTGCTTTTAATCCCAGCACTTGGGAGGCAGAGGCAGGTGGATTTCTGAGTTCAAGGCCAGCCTGGTCTCCAGAGTGAATTCCAGGACAGCCAAGCTACACAGAGAAACCCTGTCTCGAAAAACCAAAAAAAAAAAAAAAAAAAAAAAGAAAGAAAAAGAAAATGGAAATAAAATGAGCGGGAGAAAGTAAACCAGTCTAACATCTATTTATCCCTAGACTTGTTCCTGCAATTAATCTTATCAGATACAGTCCTGCTAACACATTCTTCCTCTATATGGAGCCCAGGATACAGACAAAGGTAACAATTCCCTGATCTCCTGCAGGCTCTTCCACTACCTGTGAGGTCCACCAGGCTGGCCTTGTCATACAGCCAAGGAGTACATGGTAAACAATGCACTTCACTGGAGAAGCTCATGTGTCATTCAACAGTCATGACTTTTTGTTTTCCTTTTTGGTTTTTCTTTTCTTTTTTTAAGTTAAATTATTTTATTTGAGAATAAAGGACACTGGAACCCTGTCATTCTTGCGGGAGAGGTGGTGGCAACATCCAGATCCAGTGGAACCTGAGAATCCGAATGGCACCACAAATAGATGGACACTAGCTTTTTTTTGATTTTTTGAAACAGGGTTTCTCTGTGTAGCGCTGGATGTCCTGGAACTCACTCTGTAGACCAGGCTGGCCTCGAACTCAGAAATCCACCTGCCTCTGCCTCCCGAGTGCTGAGATTAAAGGCGTGCACCACCACTGCCCGGCATGACTTTTAAATATAAATGGATCATGGAAACATTCCCATGAATAGAGCTTAAACAGAAAATAGCAATCTCATTATAACTGCATGCAAGCTGATGAGAAAGAGAGGCCACACCCTAGGCCATACGTAGCCATTTTGCCAATTTCCCTGCAGAATTTGCAAGAGATGAATTACTGACAGTATCGTCCAAAACTACTCAATCAGAGGGTTTAAGGGTCCAGACAGATTTAGTTGGTGCCATCTAGCTAGCCAAGCAGGGTGTCAAGTGCCCACTGCACTTTGTCCCATTGCCTTGAGATGGGTTCTCTCACTGAACTGGAAGCTCTTAGGCTTTCGGCTAAGATGGATAACTGTGGAACCTTGGCATCTAGCTGTCTCCAGCTCCAGCCAGGGTTGCAGGGTGTGAGCATGTGCAATCACACCTGGCTTTTTATGTGTGCAGAATCATGTTTGTAGAACCATTTCCCCAGCCATCTTATTTGTGCTCTTGAGCTCACAGCTATTGTAATTATCAGCAGAGGACCAGTGCAAGACTGTACTTCTCAATATTATGTCACAGGAGGAGGAGTAAGGGAGCATTAGCTCTTCCCCATCAACCTAGACAGAGAGATATACAGAGGAAGGGAACACTCTAATGAAGCCTCATGTCTCTGAATATTTATAGACAGGTAATGGTTTCTTAGAGAAGGAGAGATTTTCTTCAGTATAGGCACTGGTAGGAAGCCGATACTCCTGTAGACAATCCCTCACCCTTACCCAGGAGCCTGTAAGCAACCCTGGAGAAATCTATTTGTGTCATCAAAAATGGAGAAGAAGGAAGAGAGGGAGAAAGGGAAGAGGCATGGAGTACAAGGCATCAGGATAGAACAATAGAGGTGAATATAATCATAAATACACACACACACTCACACACATACGGACACACACACTTACACACATACTTACACAGACATACACTCACACACCCAGACACACACACACTCACATACACTCACACACACTCACACTCACACACATACTTACAGTCACACATAGACACTCACAAATACACACACACTCACTCACATACATAGACACACACAGAGAGACACACACACTCACACACACACTCACGCACATACATAGACACACACACAGACACACACACTCACATACACTCAACACACACATACTCACACACATACACACACACACTCACACACATACACTCACACACACACACACTCACACACACGCACATACTCACACAGACATAGACACTCACATACACTCACACACACTCACACACAGAGACACACACTCACAGGCAATCACAGACACACACACTCACAAACACATGTACAGACATACACAGTCACGTACACACACATACACAGATGAAAATGCCATAATGAGGGAGGGGGCTTGAGACACCTCAGTGGTGAACAGAACAAGCCACTCTTGCAGAGGACCTAAATTCAGTTTCTAGTGCCACATCAAGCTGCTCAAAACCATGTGAAAATTAAGCTCCAGGGGATCCAAGATCTTCTTCTGTTCTCCATGGCCATGTGCTCATGTGCACAAGCCATGCTCTCTCACACATATTCATGAATAACTTAAAAATACAATCTTCTTAAGAAATAGAAAATGTCATGATAGAACTCATTAGTATGTATAATTAACATATGTTTAAAAAAGAAGAAATTCTTTGTAATCAGGAAATGAGAAAATTCTGTGGGAAAACAAGACCAGCAATGAGATCCCTGGTCACTAGCTTTTCTTTTTTTCTTCCTTTTTTTTTTTTTTTTCTTTTTTCTTTTTGTACATATTGGTAATTATTTTGATATATAAAGTTTTTTTTTTTTTCTGTTACACTACCACACAAATTTAAGTTTGAATCTTTGCCTTCTGGTTTAGTATATTTGTGATTTTATTTTTTGGTTTTTTTGTTTTGTTTTGTTTTGTTTTTGTTTTTGTTTTTGATACTTTATTTACATTTCAAATGTTTTCCCCTTTGGAAACCCCCTATCCCATCCCCCCTCCCCTGACACTGTGACAGTATTCCCTCACTCACCCACCCACTCTCATCTTCCCTCCCTGGCATTCCCCATATACTGGGGCATCTAACACTCTCAGACCCAAGGGCCTCTCCTCCCATTGATGGAACAACAAGGCCATCCTCTGCTACATATGTGGCCAGCACCATGGGTCCTTCCATGTGTATTCTTTGGTTGGTGGTTCAGTCCCTGGGAGCTCAGGGAGTCTTGCCAGTTGACACTGTTGCTCTTCATGGGGCTGCAAACTCCCTCAGCTCCTTCAGTCCCTTCTCCAACTCCTCCATCCTGGACCCCACGCTCAGTCCAATGGTTGGCTGGGAGCATCTGCCTCTATTTGTCAGGCTCAGCCTGAGCCTCTTTGGAGACAGCTTATCATGCTTCCATCAAAGCACTTCCCAGCATCCACAAGAATGCCCAGGTTTGGTAGCTGTATATGGGATGTATCCCCAGGTGGAGCAGTCTCTGGATGGCATTTCCTCGAGTCTCTACTCCACACTTGGTCTCAATATTTCCTACTGTGAGTATTTTGTTCACCCTTCTAAGAAACACTGAAGCATCCACATTTGGTCCTTCTTCTTAGTCTTCATATGGTCTGTGAATTGAGTCTTGTATATTCCAAACTTTTGGGCTAATATCCACTTATCAGTGAGAACATACCGTGTTTGTATGTGGTGATTTTGTGACTGAATCACCTCACTCAGGATGATATTTTCAAGTTCCATCCATTTGCCTAAGAATTTCATGAAGTCATTGTTTTTAATAGTTGAGTAGTATTCAATTGTGTAAATGTACCACATTTTTTGTATCCATTCCTCTGTTGAGGGACATCTGGGTTGTTTCCAGTTTCTGGCTATTATAAATATGACTGCTATGAACATAGTGGAGCATGTGTCCTTAGTACATGTTGGAGCATCTTCTGGGTATATGCCAATGAGTGGAATACCTGGGTCCTCAGGTAGAATTATGGCCAATTTTCTGAGAATCCTCCAAACTGATTTCCGCAGTGGTTGTACCAGCTTGCAATCCCACCAGCAATGGAGGAGGGTTCCTCTTTCTCCACATCCTCACCAGCATCTGCTGTCACCTGAGTTTTTGATCTTAGCCATTCTGACTGGTGTGAGGTGGAATCTCAGGATTGTTTTAGTTTGCATTTCTCTGATGGCTAAGGATGCTGAACATTTCTTTAGGTGCTTCTCGGCCCTTTGAGTTTCCTCAGTTGAGAATTCTCTGTTTAGCTCAGTTCCCCTTTTTGATAGGGTTATTTGGTTCTCTGGAGTCTAACTTCTTGGGTTGTTTGTATATGTTGGATATTAGACCTCTATCAGATGTAGGATTGATAAAGTTCTTTTCCAAATCTGTTGATTGCTGTTTTGTCTTATTGACAGTGTCCTTTACCTTACAGAAGCCTTGAAATTTTATGAGGTCCCATTTCTCGATTCTTGATCTTAGAGCACAAGCCATTGGTGTCCTGTTCAGGAACTTTTCCTCTGTGCCCATGTGTTTGAGAGTTTTCCCCACTTTCTCTTCTATTAGATTCAGTGTATCTGGTTTTATGTGGAGGTCTTTGATCCACTTGGACTTGAGCTTTGTACAGGGAGGTAGGAATGGATCAATTCACAATCTTCTACATGTTGACCACCACTTGAACCAGCACTATTTGTTGAAGATGCTGTCTTTTTTCCACTGGATGGTTTTAGCTCCTTTGTCAAAGATCAAATGACCATAAGTGTGTGGGTTTATTTCTGGGTCTTCAATTCTATTCCATTGATCTACCTGCCTGTCATTGTACAAATACCATGCAGTTTTTATCACTACTGCTCTGTAGTACAGCTTGAAGTCAGGGAGGCTGATTCCCCAGAAGTTCTTTTATTGCTGAGAATAATTTTTACTATCCTGGGTTTTTTGCTATTCCAAATGAATTTGAGAATTGATCTTTCTAAGTCTATGAACAATTGAGTTGGAGTTTTGATGGGGATTGCATTGAATCTCTAGATTGCTTTCGGTAGGGTGGCCATTTTAACTATATTAATCCTGCCAATCCTTGAGCATGGGAGATCTTTCCATCTTCTGAGGTCTTCTTTGATTTCTTTCCTCAGAGACTTGAAGTTCTTGTCATACAGATCTTTCACTTGTTTGGTTAGAGTCACACCAAGATACTTTATAATGTTTGTGACTATTGTGAAGGGTGTCATTTCCCTAATTTCTTTCTCAGCCTGTTTATCCTTCAAGTATAGAAAGGCTACTGATTTGTTTGAGCTATTTTATATCTGGCCACTTTGATGAAGTTCTTTATCAGCTGTAGGAGTCCTCCGGTGGAGTTTTTCAGGTCACTTAATTATACCATCATATCATCTGCAAATAGTGATATATTGATTTCTTCCCTTCCTATTTGTATCCCTTTGACCTCCTTTTGTTGTCTGATTGTTCTAGCTAGATCTTCAAGTACTATATTGAATAAATAGGGAGAGAGAGGGCAGCCTTTTCGAGTCACTGATTTTAGTGGGATTGCTTCAGGTTTCTCTCTATTTAGTTTGATGCTGGCTACTGGTTTGCTGTATATTGTATATTCACACATGGTTCACACTGATCTATTTCCAGTTCCTGAGAATCCAGTGCTTTCCTCTGTCCTCCATGACTACTGTATTCACATGGTATACAAGACATATATACTGGCAAACTACATACAACATGCATAAAATAAAAACAAAATAAAAAATTTTTAAATGGTGGGAATATGATTCATTAAAAAGAAACAAATAACTAAAACTAGACAAGCTAAACATAGCCATGTAACGCAGCTCAATTGTTCTTCATCTCTTCCTTGAAGTGACAATTTATGTATTGTTCTGCATTCACACGTTCTGACTGCCCACTCTTTTTAAAAGGCTTTTCTTTTATTCTCTCCTGAATTCCTGTGGTTATTTTACTCATCTTACTCACATTTAAGGATACACTCTCCTAAACTCTCAATCTGGAGAGAAATCTATATCCCAAAACACAAACCAAACTTGTCCTTGCAAAGCATCAATTGAAGCACAAAATTTTGATTTCTTACACAGCAGGCCAGTCCTCCCCTTCCTCAAGGCTCATGGAACAGGCAGGGTAGCAGGTGATTAGGAGCAAGGGGCTGTGCTATGGCTGTCTGTGTTAGATTCTGGCTCTTCTCTTACAAGATGTATAACATGAAAAAATGCTTGGCCTTTCCGAAGGGTACTGAGGTGAGTCATACTGATCTCATCAGAGGAGTGAGGGTTAAAAGGCTGTGCTTGGCAGTGTCTGCCATTTAATAAGCTCTGCATACATGTGCAGTAAGTAAAGCTATGTGGTGAGTAGAAGGGGAAGACAGTACATAGACAATGCTGTTCTCTAGCAGTTTCTATTTAGCAGCTCCTACCTGAGATTCCTGCAAGTGCTCCATGATCCAGCATATAAATTCTGCTCAGCCCTGTATGGCAATTAAGTACTGTGTTATAGCCAATCAGCCTTTCTTGCCCATATGATAGCTAGATACTGTGTTACGACCAAACTGTCCTTTCTGCCCACAATGCCAAAAGCCCACACATACCCTGCCCTGAAGTACTAGAGTAGAGTCGTCTCACTGAAGCTCTCCAGAAGGCTCCCTATCATACTCACAGCTGTCCAAACCCTGTTCACTGCTTCTGTTTTCTCTGTCCTCAAGGGCCAGTGGCAAGGACCCCCCAGAAGAAAGGGAGACCCAAGAACATTCTTCAGCCAGCTACTCACCTGCATCAGTACTGTACCCTTTTACAGGTACCTCCCTTGCAATTTCCTTCAGAACAATGTTCCAACTATAGAAGAATGTTACAATAATTCTAAATCTTCCCATGCTTTATTCTTAGTCTACTCAATCCCATTACTTGTTGTCCCAGTAACTGTGGAAACTATAAAAATAAACTAAATGATTCAAAAAATAAAGCAACAGACCTTGCCTTCAAGTTGCCAACAGCCTTAGACTAACAGTGCTCACTTCAGGCTTCATGGAGCCCAAGCAAGGCAAGTCCCAAGAAGCCCACCAACCTGTCATCCAGCACTGAAAGGAATGGCTTGCTCTCTCTTAACCTAGTTCACTTCACTTGGAAATATTTACTAAGGTCCTGTTGGTCCCACAGTAGGATTTGGGGACACATGGGGGGAAGGCTTATGACCAAGCAGCAGAAATGGGCTCCTCACCTATGGTAAGGTCACACCCCATAGCCCTTCGTAAGTTGAGGAGGTTTTAAGTCACAGAGGCATACCATACCTCACCTATGCACATCAGAGCTTAGATTCATGGTACTGTCTAAAGTATTGGCCTCGACTGTGCAGCTACCCAGAGCTAAGGCAGCTTTAAGCCCCCACCCAACATCTCAAAATTGTCTTACAACATATTAGTAGCCCAGGAAAGGAAAAATTCAAAATACAGTTCCCACTGGATATGTGCCATTTCTGTCTTGTCGATAAGCTGAAAGACCACACACTGGGACTACCTGTATAATACAAGGTGTCTCGGAGAGAGACAAGATGCGGGAACCAGATCTACAGTGACATAGGTGATCAGAGGAAAACTGTGAAAGGAAGTGGCAACTGAGCAGAGACCAGAATGAAAGCAGGAAGCCAATGCCAAAGCTATCTGAATGAGAGGGGCTCCAGAGATATGCACTTTGGAGAGCTGAAGAAACAGAAGCGTTGGGAGGAGAATGTCAATGGAAAATGTCTCACAATAAAAAAGAACAGTTTTCTTCAAAGCACATGGCTCTAAGCATCATTCATAATTATAAATCCCAACTCTCCCCAAGGATTTATAGTCAAGTATTGTTTGCTAGGAGAGAGAGGCTCACAAAGTCTCTGCTCCCTGACAATCGACAGTCATGTCACAGTTGCTAAGGGAGTGAGATGCATTTGTACCCACTAGTGGGTAGTCTCTGCTCCTGTAAGCAACTCTCAGCTTATAAATCACAAACAAGACCATGAAAGCAGAAAAGAGATGAATTGAGAAGAAGAGAGTCCACAAATGGAAGGACAAGAAAGAGGACTGAAGAGAGAATATGATCAAAATACACTATATATATATATATATATATATATATATATATATATATATAGTGTATTTTTGTGTGTGTGTGTGTGTGTGTATGAATGACAATGTCAGAATGAAATCCATTATTATGCCAATAAAAACTATTAAGAGATAAACACTTTAAGCAAATACCAAGATATAAAACCAACATACAAAAATCAGAAACTTTTCTATATACCAATAATACACTTGCCAGGAAACAAATCAGGAAAAAGAATCCATTCACAATAGCTTCAAAATAACAGTAGAATATCAAGGAATAAACCTGGCCAAAAAAGTAAAAGACCTGTACAGTGAACACTTTAAAACGCTGTCCAGGGCCTGAAGAGGTGACTCAGCAGTTAGGAGTATTTGTTGCCCTTTCAGAGGACCTAGGTTTAGTTCCCAGCACCCACATGGTAGAGCACAATTCTTCTGGCCTCTATAGGCACCAAACACACATGGTGCATGTATATAACTTGCATACAGACACTTATGCACATTTTTTAAAAAGAACACTATGGAAAAACTAATTTGAGAAACCACTGAGTTGCTTGCAAGTCCAACTTTATGGTTGAATTGTTCTCAATAGCCAAGATATGAAATAAGCCTACATGTTTGTCAACAGATAAATTGGTAAAGAAAATAGAGTAGAGTGTGTGTGTGTGTGTGTGTGTGTGTGTGTATGTAAATTTTATTCCACTGTAAATAAGAAGGAAATTATGACATCAGCAAGAAAACCAATGGATCAGGAGGACATTACATTATAAGTCAGTCTTAGATAGATGACTAAGCACATGTTTTCTCTCATATGCAGATTCTAGGTTTGTATGAATGAATGAACAAATGAATGAACGGCATAAAATTAGAAATGGGACTAAGAGATGAGGAGAAGGTGTCTAATAAGAGAGGAGGAATGACAAGGAGGAGATGATAGAGTAAAAAGCCAAGTGTTTTCTCTAATATGCAGAATCTAAATTCAACTCTATATTCTTAAACATTGACACATGACATGAGGACAAAGGAGACATAATTTAGGGAATGAAGAAAACTAGCAGGAAATGGATGAGAATGGCAGTTGGGGCAAGTCTGAGCAGAGTAAAATGATACATATAACACGCATACATATACATCTATACATACTCACACACATACACACATTCATATACACATGTGCATATACATATGTGCATTGTCATAATGAAATCTAGCATTTTTAGACTAACTAAAAACCCAGTACTATTGTATTAGCACTCTAAATTTAGTTCATACTCTTGGCAATAAAAATGCAATATTAAATAACAACTAGCTGAAATTAAACTCTGTATCTCGTCATGCACTTTTGGGAGTGAGATCTGCTGGGGCTGAATGCATGAATAGTTAATGTTTTATGACAAAATTATCCCAGCATTGAGTTCCGAGTAGGCCAGCCTTGCACTTAAGCACGATGATCAGCCCCAGTATCTAAGAAATGCTGGGAAGATCAGCAGTATTTGTTCATCTTCTCACAAGTGAGCTTCCAAAGCAAAGCAGGGCAGTTCTAGTAAGACAAATGGAAGCCCACCTTCTGCAGACACTTCTCTGAATGCTTTACTAAGGGACTTGGCAACGCAGCATTGTTGTTTCCAGACAAGTTTGCAACATCCTTAAGTTCATTTCTAGCTCTCTTCCTAGGATTCCATTTATAGCAGTTGGGTAGATGGGGGAGGACCGTAGGCATCTTGGTTGGTTGGTTGTTAAGTGAGAGCTCAGAAAATTCCTCTGAAAATACATTATCTTACTCTCATGCATGCTCACACAGATGGGGCCATGTGACAAGCCACATATGTCTCATGTTGTGAAAACAGCTGTCAAAGGAACCTTCACAGTGCTCGCAGTAAGTCACAGGTGTCTGTTCATCAGACAGAACACCCCCTCACCTATCCAGCCTTCGGGAAAGGGGTCAAAGCAACTGCATCTCCTCAAGATGCAACAGCAGTGGTCCAGGCCCTGTCACTGTCCAGCTACAGGGCAGGTAAGAGGACACAGAAATTCTGCCCCAGATAGGAAGATACCAAGTCACTGCATGCAAGTCAGGGGATGGGATGTCCCTGGCTGGGGTCATGTGGGCCACTTGTGCCCTCATCCATCTACAGATTTATGTGTTCAGGTTTTCTTAAATCAGAAATTAGAGAAAATAGCCCCACAAATGGATACAGATAAGTTATAAATGGGCTACTCTTGTGGTTGTTGCTCTAAATACATAATGATACATAATTCTTTTCATGGGAACTATGTGGGAATACAAAACTTAGTAAATAAGCTTCCTTTTTAATTCTATTTTCTTTGCAAGTCAAGAATAATAACAAAACCACAAAATAGTCAAGTGTGCCACTTGAAAGCCATAAAACAATTATCCTTACCAAGAATAGAGGATGGTTCCCACCACAGACGTGAGCTTACTGCTTTCCTGTTTTTGCTTTGCCAGGCCAAAGTCAGCTACAATTCACAAAACAGAGTAAAGCGTTACTGTGTTTCCCCAGTATTAGCAGTCCCTAGGCTAGCATTCTGCAAAATAACTAACACACTTCCCAGCAGACCACTTGTTCCTCTGTCTGTTTTCACAAGATACCCTCCTCCATCTTCTGTCTACTCCCAGTCTCAGCTCATACACACTGTACACCACTGTGCTTTATATGCTAACATGATCTCATACACACTACTGTGTATATTCTACTATTAGTGCTTTATATTCTAACATGATGGGGTTTATCTTTTTAAAACAATCTCATGTAAACAGATGACAAAAGCAGATGGAAGTCTCCACTGATCTTGTCTTTTTTTTTTTTTCTGTAGGGTTCCCAGATAAATAGGAAGACTGTGGCATTTTGCTATATAATTGCCTTCAAAACTGCATCTGATTTAAAACAAAAAACCCAACAAACAAAGTGGGCATGATGGCTTAGCCTGTAATCCCAGCAATGAGTGAGGCAGGACAGCATGTGATACTCAGTGCTCAGTGTTATACTACCTCAATAAAAAGAAAGAAAAAAGTAAGTAAACAAAAAGAAAGAGAAAAAAGAGAAAAAGAAAAGGTAAAAGAAGAAAAAGGAAGATCAAAACAACCAAAAATAAATAACTGAAACTGTAAAATAATAATCTTATTAAGTGTGCTATGATATACTCCTCTTTAATGAACCACAGGTATGTAAATTATATGATCATTTTTTAAATATATCTGGGCCTTGGTGACTAGATCCTTGAAGTCCCAGCATTTTGGAGCTAAGGCAGTAAAGAGTTCAAGGTCAGCCTGGGCTACACAGTGAGATCCTGTCTTAAGGAAGGAAAGAAAGAGAAAGGACAGAAAGGGAAGGTCAGGGATGAGAGAGTAGTCAAGGGGAAGAAAAGGGGGAGGGGTAGAAAGAAAGTAAACATTAAAAATGAGGTAAGCCTGAACAACCATCATGGAGATCAGAGAACCTGAAATTGGCACTAACCATATTTGTAAAAAAATAAATTAAAAAAATAAGGATTAAAATTACATAGCATAGTGGAGAAAAGTACAAAAGAAAATTTAAATAATTCAATACACACACACACACACACACACACACACACACTGTGCAGTATTTAATAGCTGGTTGTGAGCACCTGAAGAAGCCTTAAGTGAATGTATAAAAAGTAACTAAGGTTGTGAATGAATGTGTATTGTTGACATGGGCAACAACCAACACCTCAGACCCATGGGAAACTGTTCAAGTATCTCTCTGGTCTCATTGCAAATGTTAGCAGTGCATACAAATGTTACTAATGACTGACCAGTGTGTGCAAAAACCAATGAGTGCAGCTTCTTCCTTCCAGATATTGGCATCCCAGACTGGTGCACCACAGAGGTCTCCACCTAAGACCAACCCCTGCTCCTGAGCTCCATACAAGAAGCAGTCAAAGGGGGAAAGGGGCGGGGGGGGGACAACTGGGTGCCACCTCCCACAAGCAGAGATGAAGAAGACTGAGGAACTGTACAGAGACCCATTCAGCCACACAAAGAACAAAACATAATAGCTGAAAAAGAGTTTCATCAGCCCATCAAACTACCAGGCTAGTTCTAGTTCAGCCCTTAAAATTCACCCAGTGTTTGTTGCCAGGCTTAAAGGGTGAGGGGGCACTAGAGCTAGGGAAATGCTCCCTTTGATAAAGTATCTGCTGGGCAAACAACCTAGCACACAATGATCAGCATCAGGTGGATCCTCCCAGCTCACTGGCCACCCAATTTGGCCAACTATTCAGCACCAGGTACTCTGAGAAACTCTTTCCAAGATAATAAGGTGAAGAGTGACTGTGGAAGACAACAGATGTTGTTCTCTGGCCTACACAAAGTCACATACAGTTACACACACACACACACACACACACACACACACACACACACACGATAATTACCTACTCATCACAGTAAATGCACAAAGATCACCTGGCAATGTTTACTCCTTTCAGCGGAGTAGAAATACATTGGAATCTCCTTAATCATGTAAAAGGCATATATAGAAACATATGGCTAACACACTAGCTAATTTTGAAAGACTGCATATGTTGTTTCTAACTTCAAAGCAAGTCAAGAACGTTGATGTCATAGCATATGCCCACTGTCCCAGGACTGGGTAGGCGGAGGAAGGAGAATTCTGAGTTCAAGATGAGCATGGACTACAAAGTGGTTTCAGGATCATAGTTTCAGGAATACATAGTAGAGATCTTGTCTCAAAAAATATTAAAAATTAAATTTAAAAGTTAGGGCTGGCCAAATACATTTCCACCCAACATTCAACAATGGTTGCATGTGTGTTGGTATGTGAACCAAAACCTTGGATTTCTCTTCCAATAGAATGAGTAGATCAGGTTATAAGTGTATGTTTAATTTGATTTTTTAAAAATGGTGAGTTGATGCTTCTTTTCTGAGGAAGTGTTAGAGGACCCCAGCTGCTGCACTCAGTCTAGCTCTGGATCTAGCAGTGCTTCTACAGAGGTCGTCATAGCATGTATGTGAGCCCAAGGAAGGGCTCATATGCGAGCCCAGGGAAGGGTTCATTTGAATGTATTTGAGGATTGCTGTTGTCGGACAGTTTTCATGTTTATTTGATATCTGTGAAACACTTCTCAACTTAATTTCTGTTCATTTTTTACTGTTCTTTGGTTGATAAATATATCACAAAGCTCTCTTCTCGGTTTGAAGCTTATCTTTTTGTCTCTGTTTTCTGTTTGCATTCACAAGGCTTAGTTTTCTTCTACGAATTTTACAATTTAAGTGGAGTGACTTTTTTTCATTTTCTTCTGAAGACTGTCTCATACTGTAGCTCAAATTGGCCACAAACTCAGCAATCTTCCTGTTTCAGATTCTATACTGCTGGAATTATACATGATTTAAATTAAGTCTTTCCCATAGATCTCCAATACTAAGCTAATTTTTAATTTTTACATAGATTGCACAGATGGCCAACTTTTGGTATCAATTTGATTGTACTAAAGAACCCCATCAAAACTGCCTTGTGATAAAGGAGTGGGCCTCTTGAATGTTTCTCCTTCCCAGCTACCCTGATAAAGAGCTTTGTAGTGGAAGAGACTGTAAAGAGGAGGAAGAACATGATGAACAGGGAACCTGGGCAGCTCACTCCCCCAAGGCCAGCCATACAGTTCTCTGCTGGCACCCACCCAGCTTCCCACAGGTCCCACAGTACCAGAAGATAGTACTTTGTCATCAGCAACATAGCTGGATCCTCCACTGGATCACAGCACCTCGAAAGGAGGTTGCCAGGATGGTCCATAGCATTCTACCAAGTAACTGCTGTCACAAGTAGCCCAGCCAGAAGCTCTTCAGTAGAGTCCATTGATGCTGGTCAAGGACCTGTGTCAGCATCTTAGGAGCTTCCTGCTCTGCTCAACCATACCTCACTACAGCAGCTTTGAGAGCATCCCTCCACTGTGGCAACAGTTTTGAAAACACTCTCAATTCCAATAGGTAGGTATTATTTTTTTACTGTTAATATTATTTTGGCAACCTGTGACTAAAGCTTAGCACACAGCAGCTGGGATGAGATACCAGACTGCAGTTAATTTTCTCTTCTGATTTGGGCATGCTCACTCTTGTTTACTGTCAGAATCTACAGAAGAGGCCACACCAAGAAGAGAAGCTTTTCCAAATGATGGGCCACATGTGAAAGAATAAAGGCATTCACGCCCCCACTAGAGCCAGCTGGTGCTAGCTATGTGACACAAGTTGTCCGGAAAGCTTATCCTCTATACCTGTTCAAGGTTTTCCACAATGCAACTAGTTGATCGTTTCCTTCAGATCTGTGACAGATTCTGAACCAGAGTCAGCCAGCCAAGCTTCCCCTGAATTCCTCACCCCCAGAAACTAAAAAGTTGTTTTTTTTTATTCTAAGCCTCTAAATTCTGTGAGACTAGGTTACCCATCAATAGACTCCCTAGGCTTTGCCACCAGCACCAGGGATATAGAACTTGGTTCCTATACTACTGGTCACTGTCCCACGCCTGAAACTATAATTCTCCTTACCACAAACAGTAGAGGCATGGTTAATTCTGTAAAAGCTCCTGATAAATATAAAGAATAAATATGATCTCTGGTGAGAGCCCTCTAGCTGGACCACCAGGGCTCCATAGCCAAATAGCACCTGGAGAAAGCTAGCCTCCCAGGAGTGTGGAAGAGCCCTTGAGTGGGGGTAAGATGAGCAGCATTGTTCAGCGAGACCCACCCGGAATCCTCAGGACACAAGGACTGAGGAAAAGACTGGGACCGGAGTCTTCCAGTTTCCATCTGTGACAGGAGACCTCTGCCTGAACCACCAGGGCTCCATAGCCAAATAGCACCTAGAGAAAGCTAGCCTCCTGGGAGTATGGACAATCCTGTCTGCTCAGAAGGACTCACCTGGAATCCCCAGGACACAGGGACTGACAAGTTCTCTTCTGGTTTCTTTCGGCAGCCTGGGAGCTGATCCTGTGACACAGGGTGCCATACTCAAATAGTGCCAGGAGAGAGCTGGTATACCAGGAGTGCTGACACACCTTCAAGCACAGGCAAGACCACCACTTCTGTTCAAATACACTGGATCAAGAGGGACCCTTGCAGAGCCATCAGGACACAGGAAGCAAGGGACAGCTGGGAACAAGATCTTTCTGGTTTCTGTCTGCACCCCAGAGCTGACCCTGTACCACAGCTCTTCAAACCCAAATTCCACTCAGAAAGAGCTGGTCTCCAAGGAGTATTGACACAGAGGCTTGCAGGAGGGACAAGCCACAGTCAGAGAGAGTAAAACCAGCTAACACCAGACATAAACAGATGGCAGAAGGCAAGGGCAAGAACAAAAGCAGCAGAAATCAAGACTATTTGGCATCATCAGAACCCAGTTTTCCCACCACAGCAAGCCCTGGATAACCCAACACACCAGAAAAGCAAGACTCAGATTTAAAATCACATCTCATGATGATGATAGAAGACTTTAAAAAGGAAATAAATAACTCTCTCAAAGAAATATAAGAGAACACAGGTAAACAACTAATAGCCCTTACAGAAGAAACACAAAAATCCCTTAAAGAATTACAGGAAAACACAATCAAACAGACAAAGGAAATGAACAAAACCATCCAAGAACTAAAAATAGAAATAGAAACAATAAATAAATCACAAAGGGAGACAACCCTGTAGTTAGAAAACCTAGGAAAAAGATCAGGAATCATAGATCAGCAACAGAATACAAGAGATGGAAGACAGAATCTCAGGTGCAGAAGATACCATATAAAACATTGACACAACAGTCAAAGAAAACGCAAAATGCAAAAAGTTCCTAATCCAAAACATCCAGGAAATCCAGGACACAATGAAAAGACAGAACCTGAGGATAATAGATATAGAAGAGAGTGAAGATTCCCAACTTAAAGGACCAATAAATATCTTCAACAAAATTATAGAAGAAAACTTCCCTAACCTAAAGAAAGAGATGAACATAAACATTCAAGAAGCCTACCGAACTCCAAATAAATTGGACCAGAAAAGAAATTCCTCCCATCACATTGTAGTCAAAACACCAAATACACAAAACAAGGAAAGAATATTAAAAGCAGTAAGGGAAAAATGTCAAGTAACATATAAAGACAGACCTATCAGAATTACACCAGATTTCTTACCAGAGAATATGAAAGCTAGAAGATCCTTGGCAGATCTCATACAGACCCTAAGAGAACAAAAATGCCAGCCCAGGCTACTATAACCAGAAAATTCTCAATTACCATAGACAGTGAAACCAAAATATTCTATGACAAAACCAAATTTACGCAATATGTTTCCACAAACTCAGCCCTACAAAGGATAATAGATGGAAAATGCTAACTCAAGGAGGGAAACTACACCCTAGAAAAAGCAAAAAATTAATCTTTCAACAAGAGAAGGCGGGCTCCAGATGCAGGAACTCAACACCCCCCCCACCAAAAAATAAAAAGATACAGACTAACAGACTGGATACGTAAACAAGACTCAGCATTTTGCTGCATACAGAAAATGTACCTCAGTAACAAAGACAGACACTACCTCAGAATAAAGGATGGAAAAAAAATTTTCCAAGCGAATGGACCCAAGAAACAAGCTGGAGTAGCTACTCTCATATCAAATAAAATCAACTTACAACTAAAAATTATCTAAAAAGATGAGAAAGAACACTTTATACTCATCAAAGGAAAAATATACCAAGATGAATTCTCAATTCTGAACATCTATGCTTCAAATGCAAGGGCACCCACACTTGTAAAAGAAACTTTACTAAAGCTCAAAGCACACATTGAATCTCACACAATAATAGTGGGAGACTTCAACACCCAACTCTCATCAATGCACAGATCAGGGAAACATAAACTAACCAGAGACACAGTAAAACTACCAGAAGTTATGAACCAAATGGATTTTACAGATATCTTCAGAACATGTCACCCCAAAATGAAAGAATAAACCTTCTTCTCAGCACCTCATGGTACTTTCTCCAAAATTAAACACATAATCAGACACAAAACAAGCTTCAACTGATATAAGAAGATTAAAATAACCCCACACATCCTATCAGATCACCACAGACTAAGGCTGGTCTTCAATAACAACAAAAATAACATATATGCCACATACTCATGGAAACTGAACAACTCTCTACTCAATGATAACTTGGTAGGGGAAGAAATATAGAAAGAAATTAAAGACATTTTAGAATTTAATAAAAATAAAGGCACAACATACCTAAACTCATGGGACACAATGAAAGAAGTGCTAAGAGGAAAACTCATAGCTCTGAGTGTCTCCAAAAAGAAACTGGAGAGAGCATACATTAGCAACTTAAACAACTAGCATATCTGAAGGCTCTAGAACAAAAAGAAGCAAATACACCCAAAGAGGAGTAGAAGACAGGAAATAATCAAAGGGCTGAAATCAAGTAGAAACAAAAGGAACTGTACTCTTTGTATAGTATCAACAAAACCAGGAGTTGATTCTTTAAGAAAATCAACAAGATAGATAAACCCTTAGCCAGACTAACCAGAAAGCACAGAGACCGTATCCAATTAACAAATTCAGAAATGAAAAGGAAGACATAGCAACAGAAGCTGAAGAAATTCAATAAATCATCAGATCCAACAAAAACCTATACTCAATAAAACTGGAAAAATCTAGATAAATGATTTTCTAGACAGATACCAGATTACAAAGTTGAATCAGGATCAGATAAACAGTCCCATAACACTTAAAGAAATAGAAGCAGTCATTAAAAGTCTCCCAAATAAACAAACAAAAAAAGACCAGATGGTTTAGAATTCTATCAGACCTTCAAAAAAGACCTAATACCAATACTCTTCAAACTATTTCAAAATAGAAGCAGAAGAAACACTACCTAGTTCATTCTATGAAGCCACAGTTACACTGATACCAAAACCTCACAAACACCCAACAAAGAAAGAAAACTTCAGACCAATTTCCCTTATGAATATCAATGCAAAAATACTCAATAAAATTCTGACAAACCAAATCCAAGAAAACACCAAAATGATCATTCACTGTAGGATTCATCCCAGGGATGCAGGGATGGTTCAATATAAGGAAACCCATCAATGTAATCCACTATATAAACAAACTCAAAGAAAAAAAAAACACATTATCATCTCATTGGATGCTGAAAAAGCACTGACAAAATAAAACACCCCTTCATGTTAAAAGTCTTGGGAAGATCAGGAATTCAAGGCCCATACCTAAACATAGTAAAAGCAATAAGCAGCAAACCTGTAGCCAACATCAAACTAAATAGAGAGAAACATGAAGCAATCTCACTAAAATCAGGGACCAGATAAGGCTGACCACTCTCTCCCTATTTGATATAGTACTCAAAATCTTAGCCAGAGCAATTAGACAACAAGAGGAGGTCAAAGGGATACAAATTGGAAAGGAAGAAGTTGAAATATCACTATTTGCAGATGATATGATGGTATACTTAAGTGTCCCCAAAACCCAGAGAACTCCTACAGCTGATAAACAACTTCAGCAAAGTGGCCGGATATAAAATTAACTCAAATCAGTAGCCCTCCTCTACTCAAAGGATAAATGGGCTGAGAAAGAAATTAGGGAAATAACACCCTTCACAATTGTCACAAACAATATAAAATATATTGGTGTGACTCTAACCAAGCAAGTGAAAGATCTGTATGACAAGAACTTCAAGTCTCTGAAGAAAGAAATTGAAGAAGACCTCAGAAGATGGAAAGATCTCCCATGCTCATGGTTCAGCAAGATTAATATAGTATAAATGGCCATCTTACCAAAAGCAATCTACAGATTCAATGCAATCCCCATCAAAATTCCCACTCAAGTCTTCACAGAGATAGAAGGAGAAATTCTCAGATTCATCTGGAATAACAAAAAACTCAAGATAGTGAAAACTATTGGCAGCAATAAGAGAACTTCTGGGGGAATCAGCCTCCCTGACCTCAAGCTGTACTACAGAGCAGTAGTGGTAAAAACTGCATGGTAATGTTGATAATGACATGGTAATGTTGACAGTGACAGACAGGTAGATCCGTGGAATAGAATTGAAGACCCAGAATTGAACCCACACATCTATGGTCACCTGATCTTTTATAAAGAAGCCAAAACTATCCAGTGGAAAAAAGAGCATATTCAACAAATGGTGCTGGCTCAAGTGGCTGTTGGCATTCAGAAGAATGCGCATTGATCCTTTCTTATCTCCTTAGACAAAGATCAAGTCCAAATGGATCAAGGACCTCCACATAAAACTAGATACCCTTAATTTAGTAAATGAGAAAGTGGGAAAGAGCCTTGAACACATCAGCACAGGGGAAATTTTCCTGAACAGAACACTAAGGGCTCAGGCTCTAGGATCAACTACAGACAAATGGGATCTCATAAAATAGAAAAGCTTCTGCCAGGCAATGGACATTGTCAACAAGACACAATAGAAACCTACATATTGGGAAAGATCTTGACCAATCCTACATCTGATAGAGGGCTAATATCCAATATATAGAAAGAACTCAAGAAATTAGACTCCAGAGAACAAAATATCTTAATAAAAAATGGGATACAGAGCTAAACAAAGAATTCTTAACTGAGGAATCTCAAATGGTCAAGCAGCACCTAAAGAAATGTTCAACACTGTTAGTCAACAGGGAAATGCAAATCAAAAGAACCCTGAGATTCCACCTCACACCAGTCATAATGACTAAGATCAAAAACTCAGGTGACAGCAGATGTTGGTGAGGATGTGGAGAAAGTGGAACACTCCTCCATTGCTGGTGGGTTTGCAAGCTGGTAAGACCACTTTGGAAATCAGTCTGGTGGTTCCTCAGAAAATTGGAAATAGTTCTACCTGAGGACCCAGCTATACCACTCCTGGGCATATGCCCAAAAGATGCTCCAACATGTAATATAGACACATGCTCCACTATGTTCATAGCAGCCTTATTTATAATAGCCAGAAGCTGAAAACAACCCAGATGTCCCTCAACAGAGGAATGGATACAGAAAATGTGGTACATTTACACAATGGAATACTACTCAGCTATTAGAAACAGTGACTTCATGAAATTCACAGGCAAATGAGTGGAACTTGAAAATATCATCCTGAGTGACATAACCCAGTCACAAAAGAACACACATGGTGTGTACTCACTGATAAGTGGAAACTAGGCCAAAAGCTCAGAATATTCACAATACAACTCACAGAGCAAATGAAGCTCAAGAAGAAGAAAGACAAAAGTGTGGATACTTCATTCCTACATAGAAGGGGGAACATAATAATCACAGGAAGTAGAAGGAGGGAGGGACCTAGGAGGGAGCCGGCGGAGGAGGGTAAAATGGGGGCAGGATCAGGTGAGGGAGGAGATGAGGGAGAAGTGCAGAGGGTCAGGAAATTGAAAGGAGATGTGTAGGAGTGGGGAATGGGGAACTTGGGGTAGTCACTAGAAAGTCCCAGATGCTAGAAAAGCAAGAGGCTCCCAGGACACAATAGGGATGGCATTAGCTGAAAGTGGAGAGAGAATCTGTAGAGGCCATGTCCAGAAGTTAGGCACAGTCCCCAGTTGAGGGATGGGGCCGCCCACCCATCTCAAAAATATTAACACAGAATTGTTCCTGTCTAAATGAAATTCAGGGACAAAGAATGGAGCAGAGACTGAAGGAAAAGCCATCCAAAGACTGCCCCACTTAGGGATCTATTCCATCTGCAGACACCAAACCTAGACACTATTTCTGATGCCAAGAAGTGCTTGCTGACAGCCGCCTAGTATAGCTGTTCCCTGAGAGCTATACTAGGGAGCCTGACCAATACAGATTTGAATTCTTATAGCCAACCATTGGACTGAGCATGGGGACTGCAATAGAGGAGTTAGGGCAAGGACTGAAGAAGCTGAAGGGGTTTGCAACCCCATAGGAAGAACAATATCAACCAACCAGATCCCCCAGAGCTCGCAGGGACTAAGCCACCAACCAAAGAGTACACATGGAGGGACCCATGGCTCCAGCTGCATATGCAGCAGAGGACTGACTTATCTGGCATCAATGGGAGAGGAGACCCTTGGTCCTGCGGAGACTTGATGACCCCACGTAGGGGAATGCTTGGGCAGTGAAGTGGGAATGGGTAGATGGGTACGGGAGCTCCCTCATGGAAGCAGGGTGAAGGGAATGGAATAGGAAGTTTGCAGACAGGAAACTTCCTGATACATTTGAAATGTAAATAAATAAAATAACCAATAAAGAAAAGGGAAAATATAAGAACCATTAATAATTCAGAAAACTCACAAAAGCAGGCATGCCTGGAGCTGTCCCACAGTCCGCTATCTGCCACTGTTTTAAGTTGCTGAGACTTTCAGTCTCCTTGTAGCATATCCTGTCCCATGCTCACTACCCTGTGCTACTGTCCCATCCTGACTGATGCAGTACTTCCATTTGCATTCTAGCCCTCACTGCCTTGCACCATCACCACAAAGTCCTGAAGGAAGGGTCCTATCTGTCCAGCTCGCCTTGCTTGTAGCAACACGTGTCCATTCAGTCAGAGAGCAGAAGCTGTGGCCATTTGCTTTATCTCCACCCTGTAGGTACCTGCTTTTACAGTAGCATTTGGTAAGCATCAAGCCTTTGGTAAGTGTCATACAGAATCAGGTTTGGCCTTGTTACTATCACCAACATCAACTAAATATCACTTGACAAGGACATGTATAATATATACCCTTGAACAGGAACATGTGACCTCCCAAGCCATACAAAAAAAACCCATGTTTGAAATTATTACCTGTTATCATATGAGTTTTGTGTTCTGTTTTGTTTTTGTTTTTTTCATCTTTATTTTGGGTGCCAAGGAAGCAAGAGAGGTGAAATTTTCCATTAAAATATGGACATTTGAAAAGGCCAAGCAATGTGAGCTGGTGGGTTTGGGCATGCATTCCCCAGGGCCACTCTGTGATGTCCCAGCACAGTATGGGTGCCACATGGAGCTGCCCTTAGAGTTGACTGCTTCACCCAATGTCTGTTTCCACCTGTGCCTCAAAAGCCACCAAAACATGCAGAAGCCAGCCTGGGTATGTGTCATTGCCTGTGTGGAGATAATAGTTTTCAAATAGAAACAGGCTCACACACTGAAAGCAGAGAGACTGTGGTTGGGTTGAAAAGGAGCAGCTTAGCCTTGAGTTCGATGCCCAGTGGTGGGAAACCAAACAGAAAGGTCTTTAAGTCCATGCACACAGAACAGACTGGTGCTCCCAACTGTTCCTGGGTAACAGCAAACTCCAATGGCATGTTACTGAAAAGAACTGCAAGCCAGCCTCAACACATACACTGAGGAGAACATCTGGGTTTTCATCAAGGCTTTTTATCTTGTTTGTTTGCTTGTTTGTTTGTTTTTCAATTCACTTTGCCCCATTCATTTCTGACATCATTTGACAAATGCTCCTTTTCTGGAAGTAAATAAACTTTCTACCTCCACAAAGAAAACCCCACTACAGGGAAGGCTGCCCCTTTGTGGAGGCATGGTGAATAAATTCAAGCAGCAATTGCAAGCTCTGGCTCTGGTGGCTTATGCCTTGTGGTGACTGCCCCTTTGTGGTGACATGCTTCATCAGCTATCAGCACCTTTGTTATCAGCATTGCCAAGTATAGTCACACACAAACACACACACACACACTTGATCCAGCTTCCTGAAATATAGGGATTCTACATACTTAATTAAAAATTAATGCAATAATATTTTAATAAAACCATAATCCCTCTAAAAACCG
Organism: Rhynchomys soricoides; assembly: GCA_019843965.1. Taxonomy (NCBI): domain Eukaryota; kingdom Metazoa; phylum Chordata; class Mammalia; order Rodentia; family Muridae; genus Rhynchomys; species Rhynchomys soricoides. The sequence goes on from JADRCH010000125.1 coordinate 1,362,537, forward strand.
AAGCTAATGGCCATCTTTTAATCAACTGTGACAGATAATGATAAAATTCAATAGAACTATTACATTCAAGGTATCGCTAAAGAGTTAGGATTATTGTGTTAGTCGGAAAATCATCTTCTACTCCCTGACCAAAATGCCGTCATGCCCTGTCCTGGTCACACTATCACAGTGATAGAAAAGTCACATTGCAGCAGATCTGCCCTGAGGCCATTCCTCTCAGCTTCTATGGGTCTAGCTGTCTTACACTTTCTCCCTTAAGCTAAATTGGACAGAAAGAGGGAAACACTTTTAGCTTAATGACTGCTAAGTATTAAGTCAATGGACTGAGCAGAACAGCAACAAGAGGCGGGGGAGGGGTTTGGGAAGGGGGAGAGGAAAACCAAGTGAGCCTTTGCTCATTCTTCTAAACCCAAGTTATTTTTCTAGGGAGTCCAGCATAAGCTGAGGATACCTTTTTTTAAAGTTTCGGAGTCAACATAAAAAGGAAGTGTGTTGCTATGCCTACTGTTTATACCTAATTAACAGAGACTGATCATGCTTGTTTATCTCCTGAAGTTCTCAAAGCCTTGCTAAAATATGGGTAGGGGCTGTCTCTGAGAATGGGTGTGGTGACAGGGAAGGAAGAGTTGTGGCAATGACACCTTGGAAGGTGGTGAGGAGGCGCACAGGGGACAGACCTGGCTGTGCACACTTTTCACACCTCTGAGAAAAGAAAGAACAAAGGCCATTCAAAGGTCAAAGCCATGGACCCTGCAGAGCTAAAGATGGAGCCCCAGGCCCCTCCTGCCCACACAGATTCAAACTCCAGAGTACCACAGCCAACTATGCACCAAGCAGCAGATGGCTGCATTCAAGGGAACTCATGAAAATCTAAACTGAATATGGTCCCCTGAGCCTGCCAAACATATGACTCCCACATGGCAACACAGTGACAGGCTGGGGGAATGGACCAGACTTGAGACAGCTTCTTTGGAGCAAGGCTTGGATGGATACCAACTTCAGGATGTCTGAAGAAATCTCTACCATGCTACAAGTCCCCAGGTGATGGCCTTGGCTAGAACACAGAGTGATTCCAACAAAGCTTTCTAGTCTCTTCTATAACATTAAAGGCAGCCCTCCATTACCAGAAGCATAAGGAAAATGTCCAACAGGAAAAAAGAGATCAGACTAAGAAACTAAGCAAGGGGGAAACAAAGATGGACCCAGAAAGTATAGAAGCCATGTGGACTGCTAAGGAAGGAAGTCTCCCTTACACTGGGAAGGAATAAAAGCCAGGTCCTTCAGGATGAACAGAGAACCTCATAAAACATTCAGAGATCAAAACCACTACTAAAAGTCAAATGTTCAAAATGACTAAAAAATAAATCTGAAAAAATAACTGAAGTACAAGTAGAGAGGGATAAAGACACATAAACTTCTATGCTAAATAAGGGCCAAGGATGAAAGGAACACCCTGAAATCCTCTAAAGAGATACTGTAGCTTATGGGTTGGGCCACAAAGTTAGAATGGCACTGGGATTCCTGTCAGGCAGATCCTGGCCGCACAAAGAAACGACATCAAAATCAGGAAGGCCAAGTGCTCTCAGTGCTTACCGGAAGCCTCCGGATCCAAGATGCTGATGCAGGGGTAAGATTGGGAGCAATGGAAAGTTCCAGAGTAACAGCTGTGCACCAGACCTAAAGGAAAGTTCAGTCTACATTGCTGCCGCAGCTACAAGAGTGGGGTATCTAGGAACAGGAAAATTGCCAGTTTCCCTGATCTACACTGTGGACACCACGCAGATAAAGCTCGACATCCTCATGAGAGAGCTGAAGAGAGATATGGGTAGGTATTGGCATTTAGTCTAAGGCTACACCCCTCTGCTCCCCCTCCCCTCTCTCTTCTCTCTCCTCTCTCTTCTTTCCCCTGCTCCTCTCCTCTCCTTCCTCTCCTCCTCCCCTCTCCCCTCCCTTCCCTTCTCCTTCCTCTCCCCTCTCCTTCCTCTCCCTTCCCTCTCCTCCCTCTCCACTCCTCTCCTCTTTCTTTCTCTCTCTCTCCCACATGGCCCCAGCCAGCCTTCCCCCCCCTCCTCTCCCTTCTCTCTCTCTCTCTCTCTCTCTCTCTCTCTCTCTCTCTCTCTCTCTCTCCTTCTCTTCTCATTCCTCTCTCCACCTCTACCCCTTTTCCAGGTCTTCTCCTAGTCCCAAATAAACTCCCTTTATACTAAGCCTGTCTTAGAACCAATTCCTCGGGCAGGGGGTGCCTTGGCATGGGCCCGCTGAGGTGCCCCCTACATCACCACCCCTGATTTATAGAACAAAGCACTGGTGTGTAACTATTATGTTCTAAAATCAAGTGCAAGTTGGTTGTCCCTCCCATTGGGGAGCTAGGACCTACAAATTGGCATCTAAACTATCCACTGGGAGGTGACAACAATCAGGAAAAATGTTAACGCCACTCCTTTTATTTTTCTTTTTTAATTATTTTTTGAGATTTATGATTATATCATTTCCCCTTCCCTTCCTCCCTCCAAAATATACCCCTCCTTCCTCATACTACCTCCTTGTTCTTCTTCAAACTCATGGCCTCTATTTTCATTAAGTGTTGTCACATACATGTATGTATGTATACACATAATATAGACACACACATACACACACACATATATATATACGCACATACACACATGAGCACACACACACACACATTACATAAATACTACGTACTCAGTCTAGGTAACATTACTTGTATCTTGTAACATTACAGAAAACCACAACTAATCAAAATGTTAAATTGTGGAGCCCAGTCCCAACTTTAGAGAAGAGGGGGAGAAAGATTCATAAAAGTCAGAAAACCAGGGACTTTGTGGCAAGACTGTGCTTCCTAAGAATATCAGAAGCTACACTCATAAAGCCAACATGATTGAAGAAAGACATTAACAGTAGACATTGGAAAGCAAACCGGGAGAAACAGTCTCCCAGGGAAGAGCAAGCAATTGGTTATCCAATACCAAGTGACCAGGTTTTGGGTTTTTTTAGTGCATCCCTCTATCGTCCAGCACTGTAGAATTTGCTGGGTTCTTCAGCATCTTTATACAGGAATTCATAGATAAGCCTGCATACCAGTAGTGTATTCTCAAACATACTTTTGCTGTAAGGATCTCAGAATCAACCTGTGTAGAGACTACAAGGCTACATGAAGAGTGCCTCCCTTTATAGCTAGTGAACCATAAATATCCCAACCAGGAGGAAAAAGGCTCAGGAGTAAAATAGACATCACAGTGAACTAAAAATTAGTTCATTATGGAGAGGTTTAATATAGGAATAAAAATAAGCCTTCTAATTTAGGGGGAAATTATTTTTGTTATTATTAATTATTATTATTAATTATTTTTAATTATCCATTTATTTTTTGAAGAGAAAATCTACAGAGGCCTGGCTGGCCTCAGATTGAAAGAAATCCACCTCCCTCTGCCTTTGCCTCTCTCTCTGCTTCTCTCTCTGCCTCTCTCCCTGCCTCCCTGCTTCCCTGCCTCCTTGCCCCCCTTCCTCTGCATCTGCTTCCCTGTCTCCTTGCCTCTGTCTCTCTGTCTCTCTGTCTCTCTGTCTCTCTGTCTCTCTGGCTGTCTGCCTCTCTCTGCCTCTCTCTGCCTCTGCCTCTCTGCCTCTGCCTCTCTGCCTCTGCCTCTGCCTCCCTATTACTGAAAATAAAGGTGTATGCCTCCACACCCTATCTTAATCAATGAAATTAAATCTACTGTTATCTGCCTTCCTGAAAACACCAACCAACTAACGAACAATCAAATAGCTATGTCAAAGGATACAAGTCTCTGTATTTGTAAAGCCCTGCAAATCAAACTGTGATAAATTGGTCCATAGCAATGTGTTCAACATGTTAATCATCAAAGCTTCTATTTATGAAGTAGAAAGAAAAATTCAGAAAGCATTAATTGGGGAGTTAAATTAAACACAGAAGCATCCTAAGAGCATTGTATTCTCTCATATGAGCAAAACAGTCGTTTAGAAGAGTATTGCCATTATCCAATATTGTGTGAGCACTATTCTCTCAGGAATGTGGAAAGTAATTAGAATTTAACAAAAGAATTTTGTTTGTTGGGTTTTTTGTTATTGCTTTTTTTTTGGTTTGGTTTGGTTTGGGTTTTTGGATAGAGTATCACTTGGTATAGGCTAGCGGCAAACCTACTATGCAGCAAACCTACTATGGAGCTGAAGTTACCCTTGAACTCCAGATCCATCTGCCTCCACCTTGCAAAGGCTGGGTTACGTGTGTGCATTCCAACACCCAGCTCAAAAGTTAATGAACTATAAAAGTTCATTTCCTCAGCCACACGGGCCACATTCCACTTGTCCGAAAGTATCCCGCGGCCAGTACCTACTCCACTGGACAACTCAGAAAGAACATTTCCACCCACGCCAAAAGTTTTCCTGACAGGACCACTGCTCTAAAACAGGGCTCATTTCTGGACTAGTATTTAGACGCTCTTCAGTTAAAAAGCTGGAGCCGTTATACTTACTAACTGTCACCTTGTCCTTCTCCCCCAACATAATGTTGTTAGGTGTGAGGTCCCTGTGAACGATCCTCTTCTCCTTGTGTAGGTATCGAAGAGCTAAGCACAGCTTGAAACAAGAATGCGAGCAACGGTGATTCCTGCTGTACATGTAGCCAACAGTGCATGCATCTCTAGGGCAGCCCAGAACTTTGCTGTGTAATGAGATTTCAATGAAGGGTGTAGTGTACCTGTATGAATATTTTCCACAGTCGTTCTTCACTGAAATGGAGCTGCTTTTCCTTCAAAGAACTGAAGTGTTCTCCAAGTGGGGCTCCTTCTATCAACTCCATAACGATATACAACCTGTCATCTATGCAAAAGCACAAAGGGGTCACAGAAATGTAAAGTCGGTGTAAAGCCCTGGAAAAGCTTCACAAATCAGAACCCATGCTTTCCAAAGAATGTGTGGAGAACAAAATGGAAACTTAGTGGCAGGATCCACTGAACACTGGCAGAGCATAGCGCCACCCTTGGGGAAGTCACAACTTAGCAGCAACCTCCTCTGGCTTCAGACTTCTTCTGTCTGTTATGTGTAATCATTTTCTGCTTATGCCATGGAATGGTTGAATGGTGCCAAAGACAACAAGCCAACCATCCCAAATCACAAGGCCTGCCTCTTAGTACCTCAAATCGAATAAGACATTCAGAAAGCTGCACTATAAACCTCATTTTGTCCTGTGACATAGATTATGTCATAGAAGCTCACTCAAGGATCACGCTACGATGTTGCAATTACACAGACTAAAACAGCGCCCATGACAGAAACTACTGTTAGGCCCCTCTTGGGTAGAGAGACCTGGACTCTGATTTTATATTGTGGTTTACAGAGGTTTAGCACTATTTGGGTTTTCTTGTTGCTGTTTTTGTTCTCTGAATATCATCCTCTAAAGCCAATTTGAACTATTAATAATGGTATATGACATGTGTCTTTTCTGATTGTTGGATTACACAAAATACACACAAACAAAATTTATCTGCAAAGGACAGACACCTCCCATCCTGCCCAATGAATTCTCCACCAGTCTTACACTGCAGCATGAATGCAGGCATACCGTTCTTCCTGTTGCTGTTCATAGGACTGCACAAAATGAATAAAGCCTGCCATTTAACATCTCTCTTACAGACTTTTATAGATCCCAAGTTTCACCATTCCAAGAAATATGTATTGTTTGCACTATGCTTCGCTAAAGGTTTATTTTCATTTTCTTACATGATAGTTTTCTTTGTTGTAATTTATAACTTGATAACATATTACATATTTTAAGTTTCCTCCAATTCATTCTGGAAGTTCATTCAGGTTCTTTAAGTGTTTTGGTTTTTTGTAATGACTAGTACTTACCTCTTCAGTATAAGTCAGAAACTAAATCTCTGTGTGTAGCCCTGGCTATCCTGGCACTCACATTGTTCAACAGGCTGACCTTGAATTTAGAGATCTGCCTGCCTCTGCCTCTTAAGTGCTGGGATTAGGGTGTGCGCCACCATGCCCGGGATTTTACCTTAGGGGTAGTTAAGTTCAATACTTATTTCACTTGTAAACAAGTGACTGAGTTTGGCTTTGTCAAAAAGTTTTGACTGCGCTCTCCATCCCACAGGCAGGAAACAAGCCATCCAGGTTGCAGGCTCAGCAGGACTCTGTCGCCACCTGGTGGCACCTATTGAATTTTGTGAGAAGAAAATCTGGAAGGCAGAGCCCAATCCATTTTTGGAAAAATACCACCAGATGCAGCACAAGCTGCTGTGAGCTTGCAAAAAAGAAAAAAAAAAAAAAGAAATCGTGCTTTAGTTCATTCTTCTCTTGGTCCTATCGAGTTCTTTTTTGTACACTAATTTAATGATTTTAGTTTATCCACACTGCCCCTCCAAACGGTGGGAATCAAAGTATTTTAACTATCTTCAGATCATTACTTAAAAAAATTTTTTACTGCCTAAAAAAGCAGTGCTTGTTAATAATAAAAGTCAAAAGGAAATAGCTGAATGATTTTACTTTCTGGCAACTTAATATAACTGTATATAAGTGACAAACATGTTCCCTTACTTAGAAAGCTATTCACACTTACTTTCCAAGAATGTCTTATAATACCGTACAACGTTGGGGTGATACAGCTGTAAGAAAACAAATAGCAAACATTTATCAGTTTTCAAACACAAGCCTGCCCCGTGACTACTTAGATTTTGTACACTGCACTTACATGTCTAAGACTGTCGGCTGCTGTTTAAGGTTTTGAATGACTTTTCTAAATGTATTGCTTTTAAGCTAATGAAAAAGACAGGCCCCCCTTGCCTTTGTGAACCAGACTAGAAGGTGCTCACTTCCTAATGTGAAGTGGAGAATTTTAGAACTAAGCAGTTCCTTACCAATCCCCTTTGCATGATCTGACCTAATGTTGAGCCTCAGCTACACAGAGAGGGAGAAACAGTTTTTAAAAAGGAAAACGATGTAAAATGTCTCTAACTATTTGTTTATAATGTGGTTTCTAGGTAAAGTGTTTGGTTTCAGAGGAATTGCCATTATGTGTGTAAGGGGTTTGTGCCTCTCTGTGTCCCTCTGAGCAGGGCCCACCTAGCTGCTATTCATGAAAACCCAGCAGGCTCATGGACAGTAGCTCTTACTGGGAGTGTAAAAGGAGCCCTCAGCCCTAGGAGAGTCCTTTCTTGCTGCTCTTCCCCCCTGGGATGGGAAGGTGTCACCCAGGAGATGCATGGAGCAAGGAATAACACCAACATGCCACTGTCTATGCCTGGTAGTTCAGAGCCTCTGTGGTGTGCTCACTGTCACCTCTTAACAGACAGGGTCTCCCATTCCAGTCCCATTCCTACAGCCTCTTTACCCCATGACATCCTTGTTGGTTCAGGTGGGAGCAAGTGTATAATCTTCAGTGACCCCAAGGTCTAAGCTGAGGCATCCTCATTGGCCTTCTTCTGGACCCTTTTTCTTAGGAAACACAAATTATCACCCACATCAACTAGTAAGTGACCCCAGCTTTAAGTCATGTGGGAACAAGCTAGCAAACAGAACCGTATTCCGGTTCTGGCAAGAGTAAAGAGTACATCCAGCTTTGGGACCTAATCAAAACATTAGATGGACTCAGATCAAAGTCACTTTCCAAGCTTGTGCTGTCGGTCGGGACAGGATGAGTTTGTGGAAGGATGGGATGACTTCCTTTGATCTAACCCATTAAGGTTTTATACAAGTCAACAGCAACGCCGTTAGTGTTCTATATTAACATAGTGATGTCAAACTGTAGGTCCAATGAGTAAAGACCATGTTTGTGCTGTTTGTTCTTTATGCTCCAGCCCAGACACCAAGCAAACATGACTGCAGAGAGCAGTGAGGCTGGCAGCTTCCAAGGACTTAAAAACAGAAATGCACAAATAAGGAGAGCTGGAAAAGGAACCAGCCAGTTCTTGGATCACAGAAAGAATTCCCATTTCTCTTCTGTGTTCCTTTTCCCCTCAAATAATCGTTCATAATAACAGCTAATTGAGCTATTACATCACACATCACACCAGCATATACTGCTTGAGCTAATTAAAATAACCCAGAGGATAGTGGAACACACCTTTAATCCCAGTATTTAGGACAAGGAGCCAGGAGGAGGGGAGTTCAAGGTCAGTCTCCACTGTAGAGTGGGCTTGAGACCAGGCTAGACTACACAAGCCTGGTCTAGAAAAGAAAAGGGAAACAGAACCTACATTTTAGATTTCGTAAGCCAGACTTGAGAGGCGTCAGCAGGTTGGCTTTACTTGACTGAAGCTGGAGGGTGGTCTTTCTCAAATTCCCAGCACTGAAGTAAGGGTGTCTTTCTCCTGTTCCTATGCAGTGACTCGGGAGCTAAACACACGTGGTATGTTCTGGCTCGTAAGCTCAACTGTTTTGGATGCAAGGCCCTGCTATAAACTCCTAAAAGGAGTTTCCATGACTCAATAACAAGCTTTAGGAAAAACACTGGTAAAAATATCACTGCACCAATGCCCAGTATTTCACACTGAACTGGTTTATAAACAGCATGTACAAGAACAGCAGCCGAGCTCAACTTCAATCACATTTATGTCAGAGACATCTTACAAATAAGACAAATATTTACCTGCTCCTTAATTATTGTTAATTCAGAAACAATGTTCTTCACACTGCTGTCTCGGTCTTTCTTATCCTTTCCAAAGGCTGGGTTATGCAAATTGACCTCCTTCATTGCTAAAAGATTTTGACCACTACGCTTTCTAACCTACAGTAAGGAAAACAATTAATTAAATGATCTGAGAATTGATGGTTAGACAAAGACAGATGAACTAGAATAACAAAATTACATGGTTAACCAAGCCATAGCATGAGAGTCGAGCTGCATTTACACTAAGCTGAGCAAGCTCAAATCTGTTATCTTCTGGTCTGGTCCCTGCTGCAGTACTCAGTCGGCCTTCCCTGTGCAGGTATAGAAACACTGGTATAAGTTTATAAACTATGTCATGCCCTGGGACAAGCTATTTTGAATAATTTCCTGGGATATGGGAAAGACACCTGTCTCAGTCAGTGACTAGGTACTAGAGCAGAGAGCCAAGGCAACACCCACATAATTACCACCCTGTATTGGACACAACCAGCCACTGTCACCTCTATCTCTGCTTCCTCATTAGCTTTCCATGACAAGGACTCCAATTAAAATAAGGGTGGACTTCTGGAGTGTGATTTCAAGTTTGCTCTGAAACATGAGAACTATCTCCCAGGGCAGACTCACCTTATAAACACAGCCAAAAGCTCCACTTCCAAGGTGGTCCAACACAGCATAGTCACCTATGTACTTCAAGGGTGCTTTCTTCTGATTGATGCTTTCAATATTCTCAGCAATTTGCTTCAGCTCATCTTCCTAATCAAGTCATAAAAGGGAAATTGGTTGCTATTATTCTGATCCCAGGACAGCCTGCCCAAATATTTAAAACTCTAGACTTACCAATAATAAATTCAACTGTGATACCAAGCCCTCATAAGCACCGATGTCACGAACGTAATGTCCTATGTCAATGAAGGTCTCAAACAGGTCCGTGGGAAAAAGTCTATAGGGAAATACACACATTTAAAGTGGAGCTGGGGAAGAGTGAGCCAATGCTTCCCTTCTGGATGCAGCTGGCTCACCAACTAACCCTAGCAACAAACCTAACTTCATTAGGTCGTGAGCAAAGGAAGAAGCAATCAATATACTCTGGCATATCATGCAAATCTGCACTGCAGCTGTAGTTCCTTCAGACTAAGCAATGTTCTAAAGATCCACTGAACAGAACTATGATGAAGTTACCTGCACTGTATGTCACAGTTAGAACTGGGAAGGGGTGTACCTCACATTAATTGTTTCTATGGCAATAAAAGACAATATAACTGAAACCGATTATACCAAGACTTCGGTTGTAATTTATTTTGGGGTTACAGTCAATAAGAATTTTAAAAGATGATATTTGTTGGACTTTGGGTAAGTATTTAGCACTTACATCAAATCATTTGTTACAGTTCTAAACTTAGCTCTAGGATGTAAATATCCTTTTCATTTTTAAATGTTTTATGAGGATAAAATACTGGTATCTGAAGAAAATGGAGAAAAGTATGCCTTTACAAAGTTTTGGCTTTAGGGTCCTCTTAAAATGTGTGAATTCATTAAAATAGATGGCTTTGGGCCATGAAATGAAGGTTTATAATCGTTTTCTTTTTCCTTAAGTTCCAATGTCATAGAAAATACAGCAACAATATAATTTACACCTTCTCAACAGAGGATTTGTTATAACATCCAGACTTCTCTTGCCAACAAAATCTGGTGAAGTTGTGGACCTAGATTTTGTTCAAATGGTGTGCATGCCCCATATGTGTAATGAATGTGTCTACTCCCTAAGGCCTGCATTTCCACCAGACTTAGCAAATCACCTCTTGCTCAGCCCTGGGTCCCAGACTATCAGGGGCACCTAAAAAACTCTTGGTTGGTTAGAGGAAATGATCAGACTAACTTTGGAATTTCTGAATGGTTAAAAAAGGTATGTATCTTGATTCTATATATTCAAGATGTTAATGTTTTTAATTAAGGCCCGAGCCTAAGCAGTCACATGGCCTGTGAGGTGGCTGTGGAAACCATTAAGCCTGTGGAAACTGAGAAGTCTGGAGAGGCATGGCTTCCATAGAGGCATTCTCTTCCCATGGTCCCTGTGGAAGCAGGCCAGCCTAGAAGGAGCTTCTTCCACGTTGCTCCAAGCTCATACCTTTTAAAGAGTGGCCTGTTCCTTTCCATACTGAAGAGAAACCTCAGAGTTCTGAAGGCATAACACTAGGAAAGGAAAGAGAACATGACTTTTAAAGAGCAGTGCAACGAAGTGAGACATTTTCAGTCCAGAATCACCAGGAGGTGAATATTACAGAAGCTTCCCTGTGAGAGGCAGGCCTCCGCTGCAGGCCAGACTCATAAGCTACCACCGACCCTGGGATCCGGCTCCTGCCTACCGGGTTGATACTGCAACATTGTGTCATGCTGGAGATGTGGCCCTGCTTATTTCTCACTAGCTCTTAATTTCTTTCTAGAAAGTACAAAATGAGCAAAGAGATAAGAAATATCCTTCTTCTGCCAGGGAAGCCAACACCAAGGATTTGCAGGAATTCAAGACTTACTCTCTGCTAGATGCTATGAACACGTCACTATTCATACAGTTTCTGTGAGTGAGTAGCTGTGAGAAACCGGAGCGTATAAAAACAGGAATAGGCATGCTGGATGCAAACCTGATAGACTGGTCTCCTGAAGAACGTTCACACTGACCTTCAATGCTGTCTTTCTCCCTTTTGTGACTTAGTAAGAATGATGAATTACAGCTCCACAAAAGTGATTTTTGTCATTCTGGTGTCACTTGGAACACAGCCCCTAATGCTCACTTCTCAGAAAAGCACCAAAGAGACTACTTTTTGGTGCCTACTTTGGGCCTTTGATACTCTGTCCAAGACACTCACCCAAGCTGCTCAGCACACTACTTGTGCCCAAGTTCTCTCTAAATCCCCCATCTCTACCCTGCTGACATCGCTCCTGTGGAGAGCTTGGCCGCCCTAGAGCAGCTGTGCCCAGCAGCTCCTCCCCTTTTAAACCCCTTCTCATCCAGCAAAGCCCATTGCCTGGGCTTTCTTTTTCTCAGAGGTAAGATGTTGGTGACTATGGTTCATGTTTAAGGTTGACAACCATGTTTCCATTGTTATATTCTGGTGTATAAGAGAAATGTTTCTTGAAAGTACAACCAGCTTATGACCAAAGAAACCACTGAATAATATCTCTCTCTCCCTCTCTCTCTCTCTCTCTCTCTCTCTCTCTCTGTCTGTCTTTTGTGCTTTCTCTACTCAATGGTTTTCACAGATTCTGTCTCCAAACACAGTCCTTACTTACCATCGGCACAGAGCCCGCTGCTAGCTAACCTTAAACAATAACCAAAAGTACACACTGTTTTATCACAGGCTCCCCACATCTCAATATGGTGAGATAAAGAGCAACAGACAGGATTATTACCTGTAGTAGATTAGTTTTTGCTGCATTTGATTGTTTATTTGGTAAAATTAATTTTGCTATTGTATATACACCATTTTCCTGGAAAAATAAAGAGATACTATATCAGTGACCATTAGCAATAGAGACAAGCAATTCAAAAGCAGTAAAGTGACTTCACAATAATATAAACAAACAGGAAAAACAAAACAAAAACCACTAAAGATTACAGAATTATAAAATATTGTACATGATCTACATAAATTTGAAGTGATTTAAATATTATAAAAGCAAAGGATGGAAAATATGAACAAACAAAGCAATTCAAACATCTTTCTATTAAACTATGTGCTGGAGTGACAGCACAGTCAGTGATGTGCTTTCCACACAAGCATGAAGACCTGAATTCAGTTCCCAGAGCTGAAGTTAAAATAAACAGTGATCAGCTAGGTAAGGTGGCTCATTTAGAATCCCAGTCTGAAGGGGCAGAGGCAGGAGGCTCCCTGTGTATCACTGGCCAGCCAGTCTACCTGAGTCAGTGAGCCCTGTGCCAGTGAAACAGACTGTCTCAGAAACAAGGTTGGGTGGTGGGAAGTCAGCACATAGTTTAAAGCACATACTGCTCCCACAGAGGACCAGAGTTTGGACCCTAACAGGCATGTTGGTGACTCACAGACACCTGGAACTCCAACTTCAGGAATGCAGTGCACCCTCTGGCTCTGCAGGCACCAGTACTGCCATGTGCACAAACCCACAGGCAAACTCATACATGCATCATTTGCTTTTCCTTAATTTTTTTTAAGTGGACATCTCCTGATAAAGGCTACCTCTAGTCTCCATACTTCGGTGCATGCACACCCAGACATAAGAATGAACCGACACATAGAAACACAATACTAATTTCAAACTGTAAGGCAGAGTTTCTCCCTTTCTGCTTTTGATAATTTGAGGATGCCCAGAGATTGACCATTGTAGAACAGGTCTTTATGAGGGAAGGAAAAGGACACAGACAAACTTTCTAAAGAAATCAAGGTAACTGTGGAAACGGCCCTGATTTGGACTTACTCCAACATACACGTGGAGGAGAAGGAAAACAGAAGCCTGTTCCCAGTTTCTGCCCACTCTCAATGCTTGTGTGGACATCTTGACTGCCTCACTCAATCTAACCTTTATAGCTGCGGCTACATTGTACATCATTTTATATAACTCTGGTTTACTCATAAGTACATTCATGAGAGGTGGGGCCATTTTCAGGTTGACAACAGGAACTGTGGCCAATCTGGCTGTTCTTCCCACCAGCCACGCTGCTCGTGGATTTATCTCACCCCCACTTCCGCCATGTATTCTGAAGATGAAGTTTCAGGTATCTGACCTTCTCTCTGTAAAACTCAAGAGGGAATTACCCCAACAAGAGCGCAAATGAAAAGGACGGCAACCAAGGCAGGAAGGAGAGGCTGGCGCCAGCCGGCCTCAAGCAATCTTTCGAAGTTATGTTTAGCTTCAGCTACCAAGTTGACACAGCCCTCAGAAAACTCTGCCTAATTGACACTGTGGGCAGTGCCACCCCGAGGCCCTGGGTTGTATAAGTAAGCTGAGCACACACCAGAGGGAGCAAGCCAGTAAGCAGCACTCCTCCATGACCTCTGTTTGCATTCTTGCTCCTAGTTTCCTGCCTGTGTCCCTGCTCTGATTTCCCTCAGTGATGCCTAATTACCTGAAGCGTATGCCAAATAGACCCTCTCCTGCCTGAAGCTATTAGTCCATGTTTCATCATAACAGGAAAGCAAACTAGAGCATGATTCAACCAAGTTAACTGAGGAAGGGCAAAACTATAAAAATGGAATTCTAAAAGCTAAATGAGAAGAAACATTAAAATATTTTTTAAAACTGCATGATGGATCCTCAACGCAGTATTCTGGAAAACAAACTACAATCCAAGGGAATGGGTCAAGATGCTCTTACCTGAACCACTTGGTGGGCATTGGTATCATTGAGGGCCAGCTCAGTGAGGGCAGCACAGCAGGCTGGAAGGGAAGCAATCAAATCTGTATGATTCCCAATTATACAGAAACACAACACTCATCAGGAGTACAACACACTGGCAGATAAATGAATGACTGCTTTCAATACAGTCTTGGTGATCAGACAGTGTTCTTCGTTTCAGAGAGAGTGACAGACTGCTGCTCATCAGGGGCCAGGAGTCCTGAGCAGTACCCCTCCTGCTCCCCAGCTGCCTCTCGTGGCATTGTACACTGAGACACAATTCCTTCTCCTGAGCCCTTCCATGGGTGTGTTACGATGAACTCTCCCACCCATCACCAGGTAAATCTCAGAACGACCCTTCTGGCTACAATATCTGACTTAACATCAATGTTGCACATGAGCAAAGCTGGTCTTGAGGAACATGGCTAAAGACACATGGCCTAGATGAAGGAAATACTCAGATGCCACTAACTGCTTATCTTTCTTACCTATTTGTGAAATGGGTGGTATCAAGCAAACCCATGTGATGTAAACAGCTCCAGAAGACTATCTACATGTCCCCTAGGTACCCCCACTGAGCAGAATGCATAGGGAATTCCAGCCTCCAAGTCTCTTGTATACCTCTCTAGGCACTGGCTTTCCCTATAATCATACTGCAGTCACCACCAATTGCAGCACTCTGAGAACTCCCAGAGGATCAGGAGCTTCTGAGAGCAGCTAACATGGACTCTGGGGGACCTTTAAACAGGTAGCCCAGCACAAGACTATGGAGACATAGAGGGCATTCTAATTGCACACAAACATCAAAGAGAAGAAAAATCTTAGTTCTCTGCCCTCACATGTCTCTGAGGAAACTTCTTCATTCTCCAGTAGGAAATAGCTTTGAACAAAGCAAGCCAGTTTTATGCCATTGCCCTCTGCCACACCCGCTCCATGCCTCAGAGCCTCCCCAAGCTCCACTACCCTCCAGCACCCTCTACCTCTTACCAGACTGCCCCATGGTCCAGACTGACCAGAAGCACATACACTGCATGGCTGCTCTACTAAGCCCAGAGGTCAGGCACTCTGACAGGTGCTTGCCAGAGGAAGCTCTACCAGGAACAGGCTTATTTAGCTCACCTTTCATTTCCCTTGAAAAGGCCATGCTTTTGTCAACTCTCTCTTCTCCTTGGAACTGGTGTGTGGAAGAAGGCCCATTACCCCTTTGTGAGGTGGGACATTTGTATTAAGTAGGATACTCTAAGATCAAGGAAACTGTAGGATGCATGGTTCTGGCCCAGATCAAGCTGTGTGCTTTAAGCCAGCTGTAGCAGTGGTCACATCTTTGTACAGTTAACCTTCCAGCCCAAGACCTGTACTGAAGAAGGCTCTGGCATTCACATGTTTTTACCATTAAACATTGGGAATCTTGCAAATTATGTACACACCACACCCCTATAGTAATGTTACAACAAGGAAAAACAACACAATAAAGAATGCAGTCTTACGGAACAAAACTCGATCTGGTAAGAGAGATACCTGCTTGGAGAGAGACAGTATTTTCCTGGATTTCCCCAGGGCTTAAGTCTTCTGACAAATGAAGCTGCTGGATGCGCCCTGCGGCATTTGCACTGGACAGGCTTCCAATGGAGGAACGGTCAGAAACAAAATTTCTGTCTCTATAAAAGGAAAGCTACTGTTCAGGCCATTTACTCTTTCCCTTCTGTGCCTCAAACACAATGAAAATACCATAACAATCCCATATTTTGTATAATTAACAAACAAATATACAGAATCCTTTGCCTCCTCTGAGTCATGAGGTTTTCTATGTTCTTAATTGCTTCATCTGCAAATTCAGTTAAAACCAAGTTTGGTGTACAGTGTCAGAAGCAAGGCCCTGCCCAAGCGTCTTTGACCCTCGTGGCAGAACTCTTGGGGCCACTGCCATCTTTGTGTAGGTGTGTCTTAGTCAGGACGTCTCTGAGTTCCTTTATTTGATTGTTTGTTCTCTTTACATCCCTATCTTGGTGCTCATCCTTCTCCCCTCCCAGCCCCACCGTTGCAAATCCCTCTTAGTGAAAACCAATCCTGCTGAGTCCTTAAACTGTGTTGACCCCCACCACAGGAGTCTCTATGAACATACCTTGAAGCCCTGCCTGCACCTGCCCCTGGCCCTATCAACCATTTCTGCCTGTTCTCCTCTTTTCTCTTTCCTCTGGCTGAAAGCACATTTTGAAAGCTCGCCCTCCCTTTGGCTATTCCAGGCCTGGTCTGGTCTTCTAGTCTGCAGGGCTGTGGTCACTTTCCACCTTGGCTGTGTGACTTCCTCCCTCCCAGCACAATCACTCATCTTTAACCACAGCTGACAAATCTGTGCCCTGCAGTGTGTCTGCTGTGTCCTGGGTGCACAGCTTCCCACTGCAGACTCTCTGTCTCTTATCTGTTTTGCTCCCATTGGTTTATATGGTTACTTTATGTATTTATTTCTCATGACAACAGCTGTTTGGGTCTGTACGTTCTCACACATAACACAAATAGAATCTCTGTGCTACCTGGGTCATTCTGTTCTTTCTGTCATGAACTGGGGCAAGGATCAGTTCCTTCAATGGTCTTATCTGTGTACATAATTATCTTGGAGCTCTCTGTGATGATCACTGTGCCTGATCAGGAATGTGCCTGCCATTGGAGGGTGCAGGTGTATGGGCCTAAATGGGCCTCTGGAAAACTTCCCCGCAATAGCAGCCTGTGCACACTACAGCCACCAGCCACCAGCCACCAGCCACCAGCCGCCAGCCACCAGCCACCAGCCGCCAGGCAGCTCCTCCTCTAACAAAATACTCCAGATGGCCAGCAGAACCGGCAGGTGCCCAGCAGAGAATAAGTCCTTCCAAATACCCAGATATAGTAAACATCCAACAGGAGTTGACATGTATCACCTTCCCAGGGAAAAGTTTTCTAACACCATACCATGGATGGGGTTGGCAACTGAGTCACCAGAGATGAAGAACTCCCATCTTTCAGTGATATAAAACCTATGACTTGAGCAAATGAGGGGAAAGTGCCTTATGTTATAATTAAGTGTAAATAATACTTAATGATTACAGAATTCCAGGCATCATTAAGAACATAGCGACTATCGGAGAACAAGCCCACCCACCAACTCCATCCTACAGGCAACCTTTGCAGTTATTCTGTCCATGGGGGTAGCTCATTATGTCATGGGACTGGTAAGTATTTACAGTCTATACCTCCAAGTAACTGAGGCTTTTGTAAAAGCAAGGAGAACTTTTCCATTGTTTTCCCAGTGGCAGAAATCACTAATGAAGCATGTTGTTCATATCTCTGCAGTCTCTTCTAATGCTCTGAAATATTCCCACAGAGAAAGTCTATAATGAACTAGTATGTAGTCTTAGTCATATTGATTTGATAATCTGCAGTGATATTAAAATGGATGAGCCAATCTGCCTAGAGCTTGGAATAAGTTTATTGATTGACCGGAGATCATAAGCATGGTAGTCTCTTTTAAGCAGAAAGATCTATCTGTAGCTCTGACTTGGCACCCTTAGGGCTGAATTACACTCTATAATAATATTAGGTAATAGAATGTTCCCAAACATGGTACCAATTAGTGTTATTACTCAATTCTTCAAAATACTTAATTCATAAACTATAGTTACAATGCAATATATACCCCCAAAATTTTAATTTCAAACTATTCTAACAAACCATCTCTTTTTATGCTCATGGCATAGAAGCTACTAAAAAGCAGGGGTGGAGATGAGGTGGTTTGAAAAAAATGGCCCTCATAGGCTCATAGAGAGTGTAATGCCACTCTCTTTAAAATGATTAGGAGATATGATAGATTTGATTAGGACTTTGTAGGTATAGTCTTGTTGAAGGAAGTGTGCTGCCAGGTTAGGCTTTGGGGTTTCAAATACTCAAGCTAGGCCCAGTGTTTCTCTCTTCTTGCTGCCTGTGGTTCCAGATGTAGACCCTCAGCTCCTTCTCCAGTGCCATGACTGTCTGCCTGGGCGCTGCCATGCTTCTCACCATGGTGACAAGGGACTAAGCTTCTGAACTGTAAGCCAGCCCCAATTAAATGTTTTCCTTTATAAGAGTTGCTGTGGTCATAGTGCCTCCCCAGAGCAATAAACTCTAAGACAGGAAGCATATACCTGTTATCCCAGTGCTGTAGAGACAAAGGCAGGTGGAACTCTGTGAGTTCTAGGTCAATCTGTTCTACATAGTGATATCCAGAACAGCCAAGCTTATATAGAGACCTTGTCTCAAAACACAACAAAACAAACAAATAAACAAGAGCTTCTAGAATATTCTACTAACTTTTTTAAGATCCACACCCCAACTTACCCTTGTAAAATATGAAGGAGTTGCTTGATGCCACCCCAGATACGGATTTCCACACAGGTCTCCGGGTCCTCACAAACCTGGACCAGAATCCAGACTACACTCCATAGGAGCTTCAAGTGGTCAGAATGGAGCAGACTGAGCAGGATGGGGATCCCCTCATAGAGTTTTACCTGCTCCTTCACCTGGGGCTCAGCACAAAGCAGGCGCAGAAGCTCAGCAGTGAGTCTGGTGTGATAGGAACAAGGGTGAGGTTCACACTAGTCATGCATCAGTGAAATCACACTTAGACTGGAGCTACCACTAGGACACAGAATCTATAACTTGAGCCACTGTTCTTCCCATCCTGTGATGCTTGGTCATGAGTGATAGATTGGCCCCTCTGCCATTTGCCCCTCTGTTAAATCGGGACCTGCCACTTTAAGATCAGACACATGTCCCCTATGGTCTGTCTTGACCAGCTCCCTGTTGCTTTGGTCCCTATTTCCTATTATCCTATCAGGAGTGCTACATGCTGTAACTGCCTTTAGCTACAGCCAAGCTCCCCCCCATACCCTGGGTCCTGGGTTAAGTTTGTATATATACCTTTCTAGTCCCTCATATATGCCATGCATCTATGATGGCTATCTTTCCTACTTTCACATTAAGCTAATAATATCTACAATACTGTCCCTCCCCACAACTTCATATGCTGCCTCTGCTCTTCCACCTCAAAACCTGACCATGGAGAGCGGTTATGTAGCTCTCTGTCTCCTAATAAAGCCCATTTTCTGAAGGGTAATTTCATGTCTGTTCTTTTCTGGAGCTTAGTGTTTGCTCCGCCCCTTTGTCCTAAACACTCCAGGGTTCACATTCCCACACTGCTCTGCAATTCCATTCCCAGAAAACTTCTCTATCCTCCTCACCCTCCCAACCCCCCCTCCCCTCCTAGCGGTTGTTAAGAACACGTGTCCTATGGGGAGTGGTGATTCAAGCCTGTAATCCCAGTACTTAAGAGGCAGACAGAAAGACCACCATAAGAACAAGACCAGCCTAGAGAGTACTGCTTATTTAAACCTGTCTCAAACAAGCAAGAAGAATGCATGTTCTTTGGTAAGCAGCATGCTTTATCTTTTCAAACTTTCTATGAGAAACATTCTCTCGTTGTGTTAAGTGTATCTTGATATATGGATGTAATTCATTCCTACCCTACCTCTTTCTATGATTTCCCATAATGCTCAAGTAAACATCCTCACCACTTTACCATACAAAGCCCATCCTAAAAACCTGGATAAACACGTTCTGTTACCTCCTGTGTAAAATATGAAGAACAGTAGAGTTTTATGTAGATAAAACTAAGGACTCAGGAGGGCTCAGGGAGTGTCCTGGCATAGAGCAAGAACTGATTGGAATTAGTTACATTTTTTGACTTATCAGGAACTGTTCTAGTTTTTGACACAGGCTCCTCTGGCCCAGCTGAGCCTGCCAGCACATTCCTCTTACACACCCAGGTTCCCCCTCTATGTTACAGCACACTCTGTGCTAAGACATTTTCTTCTGTCTCTCTTCACTCTAATCAGGAACTGCTATTCTGTGCTGAGCCTTGTTGACTACATCTTCCAGAGCACCACAGTCCTTCAAGGACCCATGGAGTTCTCCCTGCCTGCCCCTCCCTCTCACTGTACACTCTGATCTTACTCAACAGTGATAGAATCTGCCACCTTACCCCATGAGTAAGTTCAAATCATCAAGTCTGAAAGCATAGATTCTTGTCTACACAACACTCTTGCAAAACAGTGTTAAGTCAGTTTTGAAAAGGTGTACAAAAAAATTGCTGCAAGTATCAGATCTCCATTGCTTAGGATTTCTATACTCCTGGCTTCTCAGAAAATTGCAATTTAAATGCCAAACAATGCAGATTTGCAAGCCCGCAGCGCACACCTAATACCATCCGTACAAAGTCTTGCTTTAGAGCAATGTACAGCTTACACAGGAAGGAAACACTGTGTTTCCGTTTTGGTTGTGAGTTGTAGCATGTGACAACCTAAGTCTTATCTCACGTGCCTTAAACACAATGGCTTTTAGCACCTTTCCTTATCCCATGCATTAACCTGAAATTACCAAAAAACAAAAACAAAAAAACCTTAAAGTTTCTTTTTAGACAAATGCAACAACAAAATTCATAATAATCCAATCACAAGATTATATAATTGGATTCTATGTACCTCTTTCTCCTAGTTTCTTCATATTACCTTAAATGGAAAAGAACTGCCAAGCTGATTCAAGACATTCAATTAACAATGTAAATAATTATGTAAAAAAGCATTTTTACCACAAATAAAACAATGAGAGAGAGAAAGAGAGAGAGAGAAAGAGAGAGAGAGAGAGAGAGAGAGAGAGAGAGAGAGAGAGAAGAGAGAGAGAGACAGTTTATCAGTTTATTCTGGAGCCAATTTGAGTAACGATGGCCCAAGATCATAGATTTAAGCTACTACAAAGTCCATGTTCCACCACAGAAGCACTTTCACGAAGATAAGACCCTACCTTTTGGAGAGTAAGTCATATTCATGCAGAATCATCAACAGATTTTCTACTATGTTGAGTTCACTGATCTTCTCCCTACACTCTGGACTGCAAATACACAAATATTAGTAGTTACTAAAAACATATTTTACTCCAGCCACGTTTTTGTATCCTAGTGATATCACTTTATGTGGTAGTTTGAATGAGAATAGCCCCCAAAGGCACATGTATTTGAATAATTGGCCCCTAGTTGATAGAATTGTTTGGGAAGGATTAGGAGGTGTGGCCTTCTTGGAGGAGGTGTGTCACTGGGTATAGGCTTTAAGGGTTCAAAAGACTTAGGCAATCCTCAGTTAACTCTCTCTGCCTCGTGGTTGTGTCTCAAGATAGAAGCTCTCAGCTACTGCTCCAGTACCAAGCCTGCCTATCTGGTCCCATGCTCCCAATCATAATGGTCATAGATGCACCTTCTGAAATTGTAAGCCCCAAATAAATTATTTCTTCTATGGCTTGCCTTGGTCATAGGGTTTTATCACAGTAATAGGAAAGTAACTTAGATATTTTGTAAAGAGTTGTGAGGAGAGACTACAGAGAAACAAGGAATAGTGTACTGTTCACAGAAAAAAATGTAATAATCTGCTCATTGACATAAAAACATATTTATTGCTCTTTCATTTAAAATAATGATACTACTGAATGACAGGCTTTCAAAGGCAACTTTTATCATTGAAACCGTCCTATATGTTACAAGGAATATATAGTTAAGAACCAAGGAACAAGGTCTGGGAGATTCAACGCCAAATGTAGTAGTTCTGAAAGCCAAAGAAGGAAGACAGACCATCCGAGGTGATCCTCCAAACAGCAGTTGGAAACTGAGAGCAAAGGTCAGAAAAGGAAAAATCTCTAATTTAAATTTTAAGTTGTGCTTCCTAACCAGGTGACTCTTTAGCCTTTGCTGTTCCCCATGTGCCTCCCACACCAGGTTTTAACCGAGCAGGTGACAGATTAGCCTGTGTGTTTGTATCTCTCCCATCTACGATGCTGTAATTCCTGCACAGAGGAGTAGGCTGAAATACACTTACCTTTCTGCTAAGCTAGCCAGTGCCAGAAGAGTACCCAACAAGACATTGGTGTCTCGGGCCCCAAGCAAATTCACTAATGTCTGAAAAATAGAAAAGAATATACATTACCAAAGTCCTAGAAGCCTCTGGAGTGGTGTACTGTTTCTAAAAATCAGACACTGACCGTTTGCTATTTTTTTCTGGATGCTTTTCTTTTGCTCAATTAAAAAATATATATGCACACAAGTAGAATTTGTATATACATTTGTATATATAATTTTTAATTACTTGTATTTTTCTTCACAATGTTACCCACTAAAATGGTATTGTCATTAAACAATTGGTTGTCAACCTTCCTAACGCTGTAACCCTTTAATACGGTTCCTCCTGTTGTGTGACCCCAGCTATAACATTACTTCCTTGCTACTTCGTAAGTGTAATATACTACTGCTGTGAATTGCGATGTAAATATCTGATACTCATAATGTCTGATATGCAACCCCTATGAAAGGGTCAAAGGAGCCACACACACATATGTTGCGAACCGCTGAAAACAATCTTTTTATAACTCAGACCAAATTGCTTAATCCATTGTGGCTTTCCTTGGAGAATAATGCCTTCCTTGGATCCTTATTAATGTAAATTCTCTTCCTCCTATAAGTTTTCAGAACACAGACCCCTGTTCCCCAACTCATTCTTGCCAAACATGCTCCTGTCAGGGCTGTGGGAGCTCTGTGGGTGACAGCCAGGATAGACTTCGGTCTCCATCCCATCGACCCCTTTATACTTCCTTAATGCTGAAGTTAGCATCTTTCTTGGACTCCCTCCTGATCGCCACCATTGTGTAGTATGTTTCACAAACTCCAATTCTACAAACATTATTTTCAAAAATTTGCTAAGCCAACTTAAGAGCTTAATGTTATTGTTTTGTCAAATTGTAAGCAACATCAATGAAATCACTGTGTGTTGAAGTGAAGACTACTGTGTGTCACCTAGACTTTCTCCCATAAGCATAAGATCATAAGCAGCACAAGCTAGGCAGTTGTGATCAGCATATACCATGGCTTCCTGAGACAGGAGGACTTAACAGATTATTAATCAGCTCTACAATATGCCTATTAAACGTCAGAATAAATATAGCCTGTTACCATTAAACTAACATTCATTTATTTTAAGGTACATACTGACATCTGTGAGTGTGTGTATGAGAGAGAGAGAGAGAGAATATGTGTGTGTGCGTGTATGTATGTGTGGTATTGCTGGGAATGCAGAGCCCAGGATACAAGGTGTATGCTCTTTCTCTGAATCACATCTTCAACCCCTTAAAATGAAAACTTGATCCATATGCTTATAAAACCATACCTCCTTTGAGTCTGCATCCCATGAATTGCTATATTCAATTAACTCTGACTTACAGACAATGGTGATTTTATGAGTCTAACTAATAAAACCCTACAAGACAGATGGGTTTTGCTTATATGTAAACATATATCTTTTACTTGCTGAATTTCATTTGTTTATTTATATATAATAATAAACAACTCCATTCCATTACAACATTAAAGTAATGCACTCAGCTGGAGTAGAATAGAAAAATAAAAATCTTCATATTCTGTACTATTTATTTATCCCTTGTGTTGGTAAAGAGCACAAGAAGATGAGCAGAGAACTCATTTTAGGCTGGGTGAACAGTTTTATGTCTTACAATGAATTGTAGCTTGAGTATCAGGCTCTGAACTTGGATGTGGACTGACGCCACACAGGGCCATGTGGAACTCGAGCACTCTGGGGCCACTCACCTTATGGGCTCCACTTGCAGTGACCCATTCTCTTTGGTCTTTCACAGCAGCAAGTTTTTGAAAAATATCTATTAAAGAAAGAAAGCATTCAAGGGAAATCAAGAGATTAAAGAGGCAGCAGTCATGAAACCCTGGGTCCTCAGAAGGGAGGGGAAAGTAAAGAAAGAGAAAGGGGGAGCAGAGACCCACAGAAGGAACGGGGGAGAGAGAAAGGGGGAGCAGAGACCCACAAAAGGAACGGTGGAGGGCAGGACTGCGTAGTCCAATTCTGGAAGCTCATCTGGTATAGTAAATTGGAAAATATACAAAAGCAAACTCCCCCTGTATTTAAAATTGAACAGGTTCCTGAACCTTACTTATTACAAGGTCAAGACATGTACTTAAAAGACCCTACTCATAAATATCCCAGCTTACAAAGAGAAGGGAGACCAGGCAGCACATAAACCCTGGGAAGGTTCCTGCACTGAGATAGCTGTCCTCAAAGTTACTTCCTGGTGCCTGGCATCTCCTCTTCTCCTGAGAGCCAGTGTGTGCCCAGCTAGCATGAGTCTGTCCTCACAAGCACAATGAGCTTGAGCTGGCTCCCCGAGCAGCAGGAAGCCTGTGGCTGGCCACACCTAGAGGGACTGAAAGGGGGAGGGGGTAAAGGGCAATGGAAGAAAGGTGGAAGAGAAACTGGTCACGCTTTCCAAGGAAGACAGAGGAAAGCCTAAGATGCATCACACCCAGGCCACAGTTTCCTTGCTGCTGTCTTCAGGCGAGATTCTCAGTTTTCTTTGTCATGTTCTGGGTAGACCAAATTATATGAGCTAGGTATAATTATTACCCAAATTTTAGAGGCAAAAAAACCTGAAGTCTGACATTTTCACAGAAATTGAAAGGTTTCTTTCAACGTCACAGCAGATGTCACTTGTATGAAAGACTTCCTCCTTGAAACAAATATGCTTGCCAAAGAGCTGCCATGGGCAGATGTGGGGACATGTGCTACCATTGGCACAAAGGCACACACCATGTGAGTAGAACACTAAAAAGAACAGCAGATGTTCTTTCTCCTGAGACAAACATCACACTCCTTACCCCAGCAAATCCTGGGTTCGCTGGGTGCCTGGAAACAATGCTTACATGTCATGTTGACCAGCTTGTCCACACAGTGCTGCTCCTCAGCATAGCCCAGGTACTCATTGGCCACGATCTCCATGTACTGCATGAAAGATCAACCCAACAAGCCAGTCAGAAAGCTGGCACCACAAGTACATAGGAAACAAGACTGCAGGTCTTAGGATGAGCCCCAGGTGGTAGGAAGGTAGGAAGTTCAGTACTCCTGGGTGTGTGGCACTCAAGGGTGGGACACAAGGCTTAGTGATTCATGGTTTCTTCCTGAATGCCCAAAAAGTTGAAGGAAGTCTGAAAGCCCTCAAAAAAATACCAAAATGACTTGAACCGGTGCAGTTTACGTGAGGTATGCATGGTAACCTGATTCTTTGATTTACCTTGCAGTAAAATGTTTAAGAAATAGGCTCGGAGAAGCACAGACAGTGTGGAATCAGGAGTTAAAAAAGTGATGATGCCCTTTATAATATATGCACATTCACTTCAGTCAGTGAGGTACATCTTCAGTTAGATTTCTCTTTAAAAATTGAACAAGAGGGCTAGAGAGATGGCTAAGAGCACTGGCTGCTCTTCAGAGGTCCCAAGTTCAATTCCCAGCAACAACATGGTGGCTCACAACCATCTGTAATGGGATCTGATGCCCTCTTCTGTATGCGTTCATATACATATAAACAAACAAGCAAACAAATAAACATTTAAAAAACTGAACATGGATCACCTTCCCAGGATTTAAGCTGACTGTGTTCAGTTTTCATAGCTGAGACAAACACTGAGAGAAACAATTTAAAGGAAGTGAGGCAGAGAAAAGATGTTCAACTCCTGGCAGCAGAGAGAATGATGGGAAGGGACTGGGGCAGGCAGCTTTCCATGGCCCCTATTTCTTCCAGCTAAGCCCTGCCTCAAGGTTCCCACTGACTCTCCATGCAGCACCAGCAATGGGCACCAAGTATCAACACAGGAGACTGTAGGGGAGTTTCATATTCAAACATAACATTTCCACTAGGAATGATCACTATTAATTGCTAAGAATGAGTTCTCAAGACTGAATTTATCATAAATCACTTTTTGTTGGTCTGTTAACACAGGACTCAACAGGACCTGCTGAAGCAGGTCGTTTGGAGTTTTAGTCCAGCATGGGCTACATGGTGATATTTCTCATGTAAGGATAAATGAGCAAAATAAATAAGTAAATAAAATAGCAGGATGTGGGTAGACCTGTTATTTAGCTACTAGATGGGCAGAGGCAAGAAAACTGCAAATTTGAAGCATCCTTGTCTTCACAGTGAGATCCATATCAAAAGTATAAAAAAAAAAAAAGTAAACATAAAGGCTGGGATAGAGTTTGGTGGTTGAGTACTGGCCTAATCTCTTATGCTGAAAAATAAAACTATAATAAATAAACAAATAAAATCACCTTTATTACCATAGGTCTTGGGAGACTGGGCATTCCAACTCAATTAAATATCCTAAATATCAATGAAATATCCTAAAATTGTTCTTTTATTCTCTCAATATGCCAAGTGTTCAATAGCTGCTCAGCCTATACAGTTATATGTTAGTCATTCCTCATAATATAACTTAAGATATTATAAGACACGAGGCTAGTAAAATGGTTTGTTAGAAAATTCTTTTCAATGCAAGAAAAAAAAAGCCTAAAATCAAGATCATATTCAACTTATAAATACTTAATGAAGGGTAGATATTTTGTAATGACTTCATATTTCCTTACATCATGGTAAGTGACCTGGCCAGCCAATGTCAGCCAATGACAATAATCTTGTCATCATTAATTTAAGACATTTGACTATAAGATTTTTTTAAAATTTATTTTAAAACACTGCAATTTTTTTTTAATGTGACATTTTATAGCAACCACACACACACACACACACACACACACACACAGGCTGGGTAAATGAGGTTAATTAGCAAGAACAATATTTCCATCCTCTCTGCCTGTGAGTGTCATGTCTCAGAGCCACTGTTATCAACCCCATCTGTTCCTGCCCTAGCAGGCAGAAGACATAAGACAAGCACTTGTTGACTGACTTGAGAATTACCATCACATGATGGGAGCTCAAACATAACGAAATCCCCTCTGTGTCTTCTAAAGACAAGCTGGGAGGTCATCTCTTGGCTACTGCACTTACCTCTAACCTGAGGCATGTTAAGGGTGAATATTTAGGGAGAACCAGGCACCTAGTTTAGCCCAGTGCTGCATGCTTACTTAATCCTTGACCAGAACTTAACCCAGAATGTAAAGGCAAAATCAGCTTCCACAGAACCGATCTTACCTGAGCGAGGTCTTCAATACCACCCAATTTATGGAGCATTTCCTAATAAAATAAAAGCAACAGAGCACATTGAAGGGCAAGAGGCTCGTGTTTTACAAGTGAGTCCTTTACTAAGGTGTAGGATGTTTTACTGCTTCTTCAAATTCGAACATAAACACAGAATATTTAGTGTTTGGCATTTCATACTTGAGATAAATTGTTAATGAATATAAAAGTTGTGTTTGTTGAAATTAAAACAAACAAACAAAAGCAGTTGGTCAGAGCTACAACCCCCTTTCTCTGTCCTTCTTCCTATCATAAAAAAAAAAAAAAAAAGTTAAACTTGAGAAACTCCCAAGGCTAAAAATATCAACTCGTGGACAAAGAGCAGCAGCAGCAAATGGTAGCTGGTGAGGTCAGGAGCTCAGACGCTGCATGCGACGATGGTAACGGGGACAAAACATTTTGGAGAAGCCAAGATTTAAAAATAGGACAAAGCAAATAGCACTCAGGTGCTAGGTAAGTGGGGGAGGGATCTTCAGAGCAGCAAAGCCACAAGCAAATGTGGGGCTGCCCTGCTACCCTGTGGTCAAGGGACATCCCGCTACTACCTTTTACCATCACTTCCAATGCAACTGCAGCTTGGAGCCGGTTAGGATCTACTCTTACCTCTGGCAAGCAATGGGTTAGAGATTCCTATAATTAGTTTTGGTGGACATTTATCCTGTGGGGGACTCCGTCTGTGCTTAAAATCTGACTTAAATCCTCTAATACAAAAAAATATTCTAAATAACTATATCTTTAAAAATGATGTCCTGGGCTAGAGAGAGATGGATCAATTATTGAGAACACAGAGGTTCAATTCCCACATAACAGCTCACAACTGTCACACCTTCACACAGACATATATGCAGGCAAAACAACAGTGCACATAAATAAAACAAAATAAATGGTTTCTTTTCTTTTCTATCGTTCCTGCAGTTGAAAGTTCCATTAAGCATTTACCTCTGCATGCTAGAAGGTCTATAAGTCATCTTGGTCAAGGAAAAAGGCCTGTCTAGTTAACTGGCTTCCACAATAAAATATATACATCAAGTTCTATGTTTAAGTTAAGTGGTACATGGACCTGATAGGAAGAAATAGACTGGAGAGAGAACCTGATGCTTTAAGAAGTGGAGTCATAGGGCACTAAAATTGTCTCATCAGATGGAGGCCACTGCTGCCAAGCCCAATGACCTGAGCTCCATTCTAGAGACCCAAACTGTGGATGGTGGGAAACACTTCCCATAAGCTGTCCTCTGACCTCCATGTGTGTTCTGTTACCTGCCTACACCAGAGAGAGAGAGAGAGAGAGAGAAAGAGAGAGAGAGAGAGAGAGAGAGAGAGAGAGACAGACACAGAGACAGAGACACAGAGACAGAGAAAGACAGAGTGAGAGAGAGAGATACACAATAAAGAAATAGAAACTAAAATTTAAAAACATCGAAAAGAAAAAAGTGCAGTCATAAATGTAAGAATACCTGAACCACTGGACAAAGAAAGAGATGCTTTAAGGTATCCACATATTACATAGTTCATACCTCTAAGCCCAGTACTCCAGAATTCAAAGCAGGAAGGTTCTGAATTAGAGGTCAGTCTGGACTACATAGTGAAAATTCTGATTTAGAAAAAAGGCAAGAAAAAAATTAATAAAAGCAGAGGGGGAAAGAGAGAAGATAATTTTGTGACACTGAAGAAGAGGCACTATGAGAAAGAGGGAAGATAAACAAAACCTGACCAGAAGAAGGACGTTACTCCTGAAAGAAGGAAGAAACCTGTAGGATAGGCCAAATATTTCAAATAACTAAAGGAGAGAAAGGGAGAGGCTCCCAAGAGCCTGGCTTAGGGTTCCTCTGTAAACCCCATGGTGTGGTTTTAGAAGGCCATGAGCAGGAAGACTGGCCATGAGCGGTAGAGCTGGCTTAGGCCCTCACACTGACTTGAGGAAGAGTAGAGGAAAGAGCGATGATGGCAAAGGCTTGCTGACATTTACTGGAGTACGTTGTAGTAATCCCTAGCATGGCCTTGTGATTTTGGCCAAGAATTCTTGGCAACTCAAAGTGTTATCCAACTGGCAGAGCACACAGTCTTCTATTCAGGAGGCATACCAGGAACAGAGGCTTGGGGAGGATCCCCTTCTATGGAAAGACTGTCAACTAGAACACTGGGCCAGTATGTATCAAAATATCATAAACAAAGCAGTCAGTGCATTCCTTGCTTTAAAGAGGAGTGTAGTCTACCTTCTGCCAATCAATCAGAAGCAGCATAGACAAAGGCAACGCTTTAAAGGCAGATATCGTCACTAATTTTCTCAGCAAACAAGGGATTCTGAGGTAAAATCTTTGCTGATGTCGTATGAGTCTGAGAACTGGCTGTTCCTCCTTGAGCGCCCTTTAATATTCTGCATTTGGTTTTCTTATCCACACTGAGTCTTATCAAGGAGGGACTGTGGGGCTGGAATTCATGGAGTAGAGCAGTCAGCACACCCAGGCCTGGCAGGAAAAGCCCACCACATGCTTCTTCTTCTGTACGAAGCTCACATTACTTGGGAGAAGTAGCTGTGAAAAGCATGGTGCACCCAGCTCTACATAGCAGCTCACAACTGTGGACGGCCAGGACAGAACACCATTCAGTGGATGCCCTGACAACGCATGCAAAAGTGTGCAGCTGCTGTAACAGCACAAGGCCAGGTTAGAACATATGTGAGGAAGGTAGTCAGCCTCTGAACAGAAGGTATACTGTGACCAAGAGCCCCAGAACACTCTAAGCAAGGGAAGACACATTTTGTTTTGGTGCTAAGTTTGGGAAAGATGATGACTGGGAAAATGGATAGAAACATTCTGGCTGGAATAAAAAAGAAAAAAATCTACCAATAAAACTGAATTTACCGTAAGAGCATGGGTAGTGTGGGTGCCCAGCAGTATACAAGGACTCAGTATAAAACAAGATCCTCTGGAAGAAACAACAGCAACAACAACAACATGTACAAATAAGTCATTCTCGAGATACTAGCAGGGTTGAACAGAAGCAGCCATGAGGTGGCTCACTGTGTCAGCCCAGCCAGCAGCCTCATTTCCAAGGTCCTGGCAATCCCTTTGCCTACCCACAGACCTACTGATTGGAAACACCTCTAGGTGCTTCAGAAACACAGTAATCTTGGCAAACAGCAGTACTCTGCAGTTCCCTCCCTACCTCCAAGCCAGGACAGAATAAGGTTCTAGCACAGATTCCTTGGGTAGGCCATTCTTTAAACTTTCACTGCTAAAGCACTAAACCCTTGCTATTCAAGGCAAACTATGGCCCAGTAGATTTGATATCTCCTGTAATTGTATAAGAAATTCCAGAAGTGGGGTGGAAAGATGACTCAGTGTTTGGGAGCACTTGCTGCTCTTGCAGAGGATGGGAGTTTGATTCCCAGTACCCATATCTGGTCACTCATGAACACATGCAGCTTTAGTACCAGGCACCCAACACCTGCTCCTAGCTTCCCTAGGCATAGGCAGACATGTAATGCACACTCAAAACAAGCACATACACATGCACATAAATAAAAATGCATCTTTAAAAAGGAAGTGTAGAACACCAGGCAGTGGTGGCACACACCTTTAATCCCAGCACTTGGGAGTCAGAGGCAGGCAGATTTCTGAGTTCGAGGCCAGCCTGGTCTACAGAGTGAGTTCCAGGACATCCAGGGCTACACAGAGAAACCCTGTCTCGAAAAACCAAATAAATAAATAAATAAATAAATAAATAAATAAATACTGTAGAATCAGGAGCCTGTTTCTACCTCCTGAGGAAGAAATCTGTATCCTCTGTATTCCCATGGATTCCTGTGTACTTTAAAATGCAAGAGGCTGTAAACTAGAGGCAACCTATCCAGCTAGTGATAAAAAGGGAAGACTCCAGCTACAGGCCTCCCCTGACACCAACAGAGCTCTCCTGGGCTCCAAGTTACCAACTGGAACCTGGGAAGGGATGGGATCTCAGTAGCTAACAGGCTGTAGCCCTGCTGTCCCTAAGGGATGCCTCTGGAGTCACACAGCAAGCTCTCCTCTTGTCACTGCTGACTTTGTGTGGCCTACGGTGTACCTCCTTGAACTTGAAATGGCTTCAAAGGTTCGGTAGCCATGAACACATAGACCAGAACTCAGTCATTGAACCTTGTAGATTAAGTGTAAACAAGAAGATGTGTGGGCCTACAAATCACTTCTTCATAATCTTTTCCAACAGCAGATGAGTTGTATGTCACACTTGTAAGATCCCGACTTGTAACAGAAACATTAACATGGGAAAAAAAAACCCATTGTGTTTTTAATTTCATGATTTTACTTTTGTCACAAATGAAGAACAGTTTTACGTTTTCCAACAAACCTGATAGCATGGATCCCGCATTAGCAGCCTCAGACAAATTAACACTCTCAGAAAATGGATGGATGGAGCATGATTAACCCACTCTCTGAAAGAAAAGAGAAGGTATATTGGTGTTACACAGTTCATAGATAGCACACAACTATGAAGGAAAGTGAAACCTGTGAAGGAGCCAGTGGTCCATCTCAGCTTTCTCTGTAAGGGACTGTGGTTTGGTGACCCTTGACCCACACCAATGCAAAACACACAGAAACCATCCTTACCACTGTGGTCCAAGGACCTTGCAAACTGACCTAGATCAGAGACTCACACTGACCTACTAGTAGTTCATGCTGTCTTTAAATCAAAAGAAAGAGCTAGGACTTCCAATAATTAGAACTGGCTTAATAAGTATCAATGCCCTAACCACTTAGTGCCCACTTGAAGAAGTTATCTGCGTGCACTAAGAGGACAAAAACAAAACAAAACTGACATAGAGCTTCATTCTGTAGCCTAGGCTGACCTTGATCTCAAGCTTCCAGAGCTCTGGAGGTGGAGGAGAATGGGCTTAAGTTCAAGACCAGCCTCCTGAGCTAACAACAAGAATCCTTCATTGTCCTGTCTTTAAAACATTTCTGAGCCAGGCATGGTGGTAGACACTGAGAGCCTGGAGCTGGGAAGGACCAGAAATTTAAGGTCCTCCTTGGCTATAAATCAAGCTCAAGGCCAGCCTGAGCTATATTGAGCCCTTCTCAGAACAACAAATGCAGCAGCTGCTGCTGCTGGAGCAGCTGGAGTAGAAGGAATAGCTGGAGCAGCAGCAGCCCACTGCCTTTCTGGTCAACACAGAAGGAAGACAACGGAGGCCCTCTGAACGTTCTCTTCCCCTGGAACAATCTCTGTTGTCCAGATCTTGTTGTGTCTCAGAGAGCACATGCTTCATCGCTCAGTATCTCGACTGTGGCTAGGACTGGTAGTAAATGTGGTTAAAATGTTAAAAGAGCCTTCCTTGCTTCCACCTTGCTTCCCAAAGCCCCTAACAGCACCCAATGCCCCTCAGAATAAAGTCTCACAATCAACCCATCTCCTTGCCCACAAGGCTTTGTGGGATTTGTCTTCCCAGGTGCTTCTAAGCCCACCTCCTGACATAGTCCCTTGTTCTCTTCCAGCCTATGTGACAGGTTGTCTATGAGTCAGGGCCTAAGGTGCTTCCCAATGGCAGCCTTCTAAGGCTCTCCAACATCAGGACTCCCATAACCTGTACTGCTCTGACCACAGGGCATGTTTAGTTCAGAAGTGATCACATAGTCTGGTATCCTCCTGAGGTGAAAAGGGCAGCTAACCACTGCCCTGCCCTGGATCTTGCTATTGTAAGTGCAGCTAGTCATTGTCCATAGAAAGCAAGTCCAGCCTGGTGACGCATGTCCCACACTACTCTGCAAGCTAGTCCAACGTTAATCATTCATGGTGGCAGTATTAACAAAGGCCTGAAACACAAAGGTTCTGGAATCCCATCCTTAGTCAAGAGAAATGGGGGAAATAACAGGAAGTATTTCAGACTCCAAATGTCACTCACCTGGGTGTGCATAAGGCATTACCACAATACTGTTAATACCCCTGCCTTACAGGAATCTGACCTTAGCTGAAAACCCAGGCCAACTGTCCCCTGGTCTTTCTTAGATCTGTTCTGGGGTTCTAGAGGTAAGATCCAGGTCTGTCTTCTCTATAGCACTGATGGGTTCAACTCTTCCCCCAAACCTGCACATTTGGAAGCTGAGTGAATGAGTCAGAGTGACATCTGTTGTGTCTGCACTAGGCCTCCCCCCATTCCCTGACAACCCCACTCACACCTCCTTCCATCTGCTGAGACGGAGGTTGGCAGGGCACTAGTGGTTTTATTCCCAAGAATGTCTGTGTGCTCCCTGCAGTTCATGTTCCCAGTACACAGATACAGAAGGAAAACCCATGATCAGGACTTGCTGGGAATTATGCTTGCTACCACCAGCAAGGCTATTGGCAGCTGCCCACAGCCACTGCCAACAACACCATCCCCTCTCCAGAGCAGGCACTTTATTAGTGACCTCTGTGCTATGGGGCACAGACCAGTTTCTGTAGAAAAATAAAAATAGGACTCCTCCAACCCCTGGGCTGCCTGCTAGGCAGAACTCTCCAAGCACTGACCTGCCATCCAGGGACTTAGGAAGTGGAGACAGGAGGATTACAAAATTGGAGTACAGACAAAGCTCAAAGGAAGTCTGGGCAACTTAGTGAAGCTGTCTCAAAATAAGAAGTAAAAGGGAGCCTGGAGAACAGTGAAAATGACAGAATAGAACCAATTACTTAGGATGATAAAGAAAAGATTAATTTTTAAGGCAGTTGTTTTTAAAATAGGTATAGGCTGTAGCTCAGTGCAAAGCATTTGCTGAGTGCCCACAGCACACAGTGCTGTGGTTTACCATACTTCAGACTCTCCGCTGGTGAAAACATGGAAAGTTTCTGCAAAATATACCATCATTCTAATACTCTTATTTTGAAGAGGAGACAGGGCAAAGGTCCCAGCTCAAAGACCCTTTCCCCTGCCCAGGGAAGAAAGGTGGCTGGCAACAGTTGCAAAAGCTATGGGCAACCTGACACCACTGAATGCCAACAGCATGTCAAGGGGAACAGGATCTGTGCTACAAACACGTGCACAGTATTCTTTCTTGGTATTCTTCCTGACAGCAGCCATGGCCAGTCTTCACAGGAAAGTCTGTGACCTTTCCATATTAAAATACATATTTTACATATTCAAAGGTCTTTTTTGTTTTTCTCTTTATTGCCCACACACATACACACCACTGGGGGGGGGGGGGAGAGAGAATTGACATTCCAATGTAGACTTTAATTTTACTCTTCATGGAGTCTAACCAAATGAAAGGATCCAGAATAGTCTGAGTTGAAAGTTCTCGGCAAATCACATTTGGTTTGGTTTGTTTTGCTTTGCAATTTTGGGACAGGAGCCCAAGGCTATTAATATTTCTCATATTTATTACTCTGCTATTGTAAATAGGATTCCTGATGGCTGAGTCCTTGGGTTCTGCCCCTGGAGAACGACCTCAGAAGGAGGCCTTCCTTGGCTCCTAGCCTGGAACCCTGAGGAGGACAGATAGGCCACAAGGGATGCAGCCCTGGCTCTGTGGGGGATTGTATGCACCTCTGCTCGCCAAGAGTTGGGGGAACTAGAAAACACAGGACTCCGTGTAGCCAAAGAACTGCATGGAAAACAGCCACTGATGGAAAGCAGCATCTGTTTGACTGACTCAGCCACTGTTGGCCCCCTTTGCTTGGGCTCCAGGTGAACATGGAGAAAGTACTCTCTCAGGCGTGTTTGCCATGGGAACAAGAGATGGGTCCTTGGAGGCAGCCCTGAAAAGTCATGTGGCTGCAATGACAGTGCTTCCCTGGAGGTTGTCTCCACATGACAGCCACACAGGAGTGAATTCATGAGAGGGCAAGTATTTAAGCTCTCTGCTGACTGAACGCACACCACTGCTTTCACAGGACTATTAATACACTCAGTCCATTCAGCTCCCCCCACCCTCGCCCAGGACGCCACTTTCTGCCATCAGTGTCAAAAGGAAAATGTCACTGCACACATAACATCTGAACAGAGAGAAGGGAGATGGGGTTTCTGTTTTTTTTCACAGCGGAAGAAGCCAGTGTGTGACATGAGTGCTCCAAACGACAGGCTGAAAACACATGGGTGCATATATATGTGGAGAGGCTGCTGCTCAGACCTGCCTGTAGCATGCTTGCTGTAGGTCAGAATGAATGCCTTTCTCATGTTAAGGTACTGCTTTCCTTAACACTCACCTGGATAAGTGAAAAAGTAAACTTCACACTTACTTTGATAAAACTTAACAGAGACAAGAACAGATGTAAGGATGGTACTGCCTCTCTTGGGTCTCTGTGCTCTGTGCTCATCCATTCTGTTACCCACAAAGTCTACCCATAAAAACAAACAAACAAACAAACAAAAAAACCATGTGGGGGCTGTGGCACTCAGAATAAGAAGTACAAAAGACTCATCTCCTTTGTTCTAATTGATTTACTGTGCACACTGCTTCCAGATATTCATCACTATGCTCTATCAGCCTGCTTCTGAATTAACTTGGAGCACAGCAGAGGTGAGGCCTGGACCCCCTTTGAAGGACATGGCCCAGAAGTCCCAGTTGTAGAGAACCATGTCTATCAAGTGGCAAAGAACAACCAAGACCAGATTCATTAGGGCAGGGTGATATTTTGGGATAGCCAGGGGAGGCTCTCTGGTAAGATTAGCATCATATGAGCTGAGGACAGAAGCTTTGAAGAAGCTTGTGTCAGAACAACAGAAAAGCCTGGCGCTCAGGCCCTGGGGCTGATGCAGAAAATAGCAGAGTGAGAAAACAGAAGCTGTGGTCAGTCAGACAGCAGCAAGTAGAGCTTGAGGACTTGCAGGATAGGAATATGGCCTTTGGAAGTTTTTCCTAGGAACATTCTAGAAGGCTCTAAGCAAAGGGATGGAGTCACAGTAGGAAGCCATTTTAGGAGCCAGGCCAGCACGGGACATAAGAATTACAGATGGATAAAGCCAGGCCTGGTGCCCAAGGCCTCTAACCATAGCACTTGAGAAGCAGAGGCAATGAGGCCATGGGAAAGGGAAAAGAGAGAGAGAGAGAGAGAGAGAGAGAGAGAGAGAGAGAGAGAGAGAGAAGGGAGAGGAGGAAAGAGGAGGAGAAGGGTAAAAGAGGGGAAGGGAAGAGAGATGAACTTTTAGCTCTGAAGTGTGGCTCCTGCGACAGGGCTGTTACTCAACACCTGGCTCTCAATAGCTTCTGTAAAGATTGTAAACACATCTGTCATGCACAGATACGATGATCCCGGCCAGGTTATGGCTGCTTTGAGTGGTGACCTGTTGGCCAAGGACAAGAAGTTCTTCCTTGGGAAGGCAGAGTAATTCAGCTTCCTGCCTGTCAGGCTTCTCTGGGATGAGAAGCCACAGCACACAGCAAAAAGAGCATATTTACCAAAGAGAAACTTTGCCCTGGTACCACATAAAATTTATCACTTTCCCTCATACAGAGCTGCTTTGATCAGGATGGGTTATTAACTCTAACTCCACCATTAAAGGTATTCTCAAGAAACAAAGAAAGAAATCGGGGAATGTGGGAGGCACAGGATAAGAAGCGCTAGCCCAGACTGCCTGGATCCTCTTTGAGTATCAGGGCTCTCATCTACCCACCAGCTGGGCCTTCTTAGAGTCTGCTCCGTCTCCATATTGTTATGACATTCACGTATGTGTATGCATGCATTCAAGTATATGCATGTATGTACGTCTGCATGCATGTATGTACATATGTACATGCATGTGTATGGATATACATACATCATGCATGTGTACCTGTGTTTGTGACTGTGTGTGATTGTGTGTGGGCCTGTGTGCATGTGTATGTTAGTGCACACAAATATTTGAAGTGTAGAAGAAACTTTAAATCTCATCTTAAGACTGCTTTGTATAGTGGTGTATACCTTGGGAGGCTAAGATAGAAGGACCATGAATTTCAGACCAGCCTGGGCTACGTATACATAGCAAGACCTATTTTGACAAACCAATGTTGGGGATGAAGTTCAGTGGTGAGCACTTACCTAGCCTATATAATGTCTTTGGGTTCCATTCCCAGTAGTAAAAAACAAGTAAGAGCTGTATATTTGTTCCACAATGGTGACAACAAAGGCCAACTTCAGTGGCTAGTAGAACTGTGGATAAAGGACTAGGGTTTTGGTATGCAGGAAGTTAGCGTATACTAAGGAAGAAGAGGACCCCAGGGTCGTGAGAATGAGGGGGACAGGAGCAGGCTATATGAGGGTCAGAACAAGTTGGGTCCACAGAGAAGTGGGCCCAGTGGCTTCAGGTAGCCCAGCAGGTTGACAGACGTGCAGAAGTAAGAGAGGAATGGGCACTGCATTGGATCCTTTTGAGCACTGGGGTGAACTGGGTAGCGTCAACAGATAAGACTGCTATTCAGGGGTATAGATTAACAATGGGACGCATGCTCAGCACATGTGGTTCAAGCATTAGAACCACAGAGCCAATGGAAGAGGCCAAGAGGGATTAAAGGACTCTTGAGAATAAGTGGGCATTAAAAAGTCTGAAGAACAGAAATCCGTTAGCCTGAGACCCTCGGGCAAGGTCCTGCACCAGTTACAGACAGCGGCCATGCTTTCCCAGAGGAAAACTATAGGCCTCTTTACAGGGTAATAGGGTAAGGCCACGGAATGAATATGTCTACCAACTCCATGTGTTTCAAGAGCTTAAAACCATAAAGAGATCCTTACTCCATCCGAACATCTGGTTCTGGCACTTGGTGATGAGCCAACATGCCCAAACAGAGGACCAGGGCATCAAAACAGAAAGTAACCTTTGCATCACAAGCTGCGCTCTAGTGTCAATTTAGACAGCACAAGTCTCATTGTTAAATAAACACAGCATTAAGTCCTCTTGGCTAGGGACATCCAGCACATTTCCCGGACATTCTATTATCATCATCATCATCATTATTATTATTATTATTATTATTATTATTATTATTTTAGTTTCATAAACTTTATTGTTTAAAAAATCAATTTCTAATAAGAGAGGGAGAGTTATTCATTGCCAGGGCCAAGTCCTTCATAAGGTTATCCCAGCCCAAGTGGTCAGCCCTAAACACATATACAAAAGAGCAACATTAAATGGGCCCAGTAAGGAACAGTGCACACGTATGTGAGTGTGCATGTGTGTGCGTGTGCGTGTGTAACAATAATAATTACAGAAGGAGAGGTCATGAACTAGAAAGGAAATGTAGAAAAGAACATGGGAAGAGGACACAGGAAGATTTGGGAGAGGAAGAAGGGTGGAAGTGATGTAAATACAGTACTTATGTATAAAATTCTCAAAAAATAAGAGTTTAAATTAAAAAAAAAAAAAGATGGTCTTGGGTTGGCCAAATATCACTGAGAACACAAAAAGTTCCCTCTGGTGTGTAGGCTTAAGCACATCCTTGTAAGGATATGCTCCAGTCTTGTTTTCAAAGTGTCTCAAATTTGCAAAAAAATACATAGGAGATCCGATGGAAAGTGATTGCAACAAGGATGGTGACTTGCATGCTTTGGGAAACAAGTGATGTTTTTGGACAAATAGCCCATTAAATGAGTTGAACAGACCTCTTACAGCCAAAACCAGAGTACCTGGATTCTGCTCACTTCCGCAATCATCACAGGCAAGAAAGAGCAGCTTGCCTCACTGTTCTAGGGTAATGACACCAGAAAGGGGACAGCCAAATGGGCACACTTTAAAAATCACTAAATTTAGTAACCATACCAAACAAGGAATTTATTCTGATATTTTTGACAGAATTTCTCTAAAGAAAATAGTCATATTATGTGGCCTGATATCCTTTAACTCATTTTTGGCTTTCAGGGCATAAGGAGATTCCTCTTTGTAAATATAGTAGAATGACTTGGCATTTCTCCCAGTCTCCTCATGCCTTAATATTCCAAATCAGCTCTTGTCATCCCATCTTGTTGCCTTCTTCAGTTGTCCATGTCACCATCTGTCCCCAGCCTTGTGCCTCAAATTCTACTAGTTCAAAACTACTGTGTCAGTAACTTCATGAAATCCTCCACCTCCGGCCCCATGAGCAAGATCATTTCACAGGCTAACTATATTCTATTGTAACAGAGAAGCCATATATCAGTGAAACACAGAGCAACAGGAAGCAGGTGCATAAAAGAGCAATGTGTTTGGCCAGTTACCAAAGAATTTGTCACTTCTGCGATAACTGCTACTTCTCTGCACAACCACTGCATGACAACTTGGTCTTAGATGTCAACAGGCAGATGAGATGGAAATGTCATGACTTTATTTTTAATATCACACTCTGCTACAGATGAATCGTGTTAGGACAGAAAGAACATGGAAGATTTGGATTGGTGCTGCACATGGATACTCATCCAGAGTAGCCTGTCCTGTGACTTCAGGTCCAGGCAGTACTTCCTTTCAGAACTACCATGAAAGACTTACAGGCTTGCCCTAGCTTTACCAAGTCTAGCTGCCAAACAGAGAATAAGTCAATCTTATGAAAAGAACCCAGAAAGGAGGTGTCTGCACATGTGGATTGGAAGAGAACACATCTGGGAACATGAAAGGAAAAAGGGAAACACTGACAACAGGGAAGAAATGAAGCACAGTAGTAGGAACTACGCTCCACAGCCAAGGCCAATTCCCAGTTCATTATGCTTTCAGAGTAAAATTGCCATTCAGGGATGTGTAGATTGTCTACAAGCAAAATTGGGCCAGCATTTAAAGTTCCCACCCACCTGTCTCATCCAGGCTTTGGTTGACTGTAAATTATAAATCTCTGTATTTCATCTTGTATTGGAATATGAGTAACTGTTTTGCTGAGGGAAGGGGCACACGACAGCCATCTCAGTGTGTTCTCTTTGGTTGCCTCATCCCTTCTTGGCAAATGGCAGATGCTCACCAGTTTGAGTAAGTTGAATCTATGCCTTCAACATTATCCCTGATGGTCACGGAGGAACAGTCTAGGGAGCTGTACCAGGAAAGCTATGAGATGTAATTGTTCT
This sequence comes from Rhynchomys soricoides, assembly GCA_019843965.1. Taxonomy (NCBI): domain Eukaryota; kingdom Metazoa; phylum Chordata; class Mammalia; order Rodentia; family Muridae; genus Rhynchomys; species Rhynchomys soricoides. The sequence continues at coordinate 1,402,675 of JADRCH010000125.1, forward strand.
TTAAATATAAGCTAAGAGGAAAAGATAGTCCTACCATCTTGACAAATTCTATGAAGTAGAGAAGACTAGGGGCCTCAACACATATTCCATCCTTTATTCAACTCTGATTTCAGATTTGAACTGAACACAGAGAAATGTTGCACCCAAGAATGATGTAGGATGGTCTTAAAATCCAGCATTCTAAGTTCCTTCTCATGCTGTGAAAAAAGGGAGCTTAGCATCATCTCCTGAGAGTTCTTCCTATTACCAGAAAGTAAGTCTATCTAGTCTAAGATTCCTCATCAGACCAGGACATGGGGCTTGGACTGGAGGTACCCATTCATCCTTTCTTTCTTCAAGTTCAGGCTGGGAGAGCCTAGCTAGTTGGTCACTGTGTTAACTGCAAAGGTGTTGTCATGTCAACCACAGTGGTCACCAATGTCTCTCTTTCATAAGGACTATACAATAAACACTCCTTGAGTGTCTAGCCCCCCCAAAAAAGCACATTAAAGAAAACTCTGTCCTCCCACATCCTACCTGTCACCAAGCTCAACTAAATTCAAGGTCCAGCAAGAGATACCATTGAGAACACAGTGCCAGCCAATCTGTCCCCTTTCACATTGCCTTTGCTCTGCCTTTTACCGTTATATAGTTTTTAATTATTTATTTTAATATTTGAGATTATGGAATAATTACATTGTGTTGCCTTCTCTTTCCTCCATCCAAAACCTTCCCAAGTACTCGCCTCTTCTCTCTCTGAAATTTTTTGCTTCCTTTTCTTTAGTTGTTAGTGTGTGTGTGTGTGTGCTATATGCTAACAATTATATGTAATGTCAATTTAAAAATAAGCCATAAATGTGAATATAATATATATATAATAATAAATCCTGGAATATTTATATTCCTAAATACTGCCACCACCCTTTGTTCCACTTGTGGGCTGCTTCCAAGCACATTCTCCAGATAGGATTTGTGAAATACACCATTCTTGGGTAGAAATCTGTGTTTTGGGCAGAGCCTTACCTGCATATGAGTCTGTTTTTCACCAGAGCCGTAAAGATCTCCTGAAATAACTGATGCTGTGGATGTTTGCTGAAATTCCTTTCATTCTTGTAGTTTATACTAAGATGAAAAAAAAAAAAACCACAGAAAAACAATTTATAATAAACATTAGTTGGGCTAACAAAATTACCAATAAAAAGAAAGACCATCTATAAGGTCATCACACTAGCAAGGGCAAGCAACAACTGTTAAAGAGATACTCAAACTCAACAGTAAAGTTGATAAATAAAGATTATCCTCAAGAGCTGAAGGGAGAACCAACTCCACAAAGTCATCCTTGGAACCCACATGTGCACTGTGGCACATCAGATTTTATACACACACACACGCACCCAGACACACACACAGGCACACACACACACACACACACAATGTAAGAAACATGGCTAATTTTAAGATCAAGGCCAAATAAAGTAAAATGACATGACTATCACCCCAAAGGTAAGTTCTATATCATGTGTCACGTAAACATCTGCCTTTGTGGATGTCCATATAACATTCAACCACGCATCCCTATACAGCCAGGTAAGGGCTATAATGGTTTCTTATATAAGATCACTGGCAAACAGAATACATAGCAATACATTTTTAGTTTTTACAAGTTAAAAATATGAACCCATGAAATGTCATATGATTTTTCGAAACTGTTTTAAGTTCATAAAATGCCAGAGAAAAAAGCTAAACTAAACAAGTAAATGATCATTCTAAAGTATTTATGCTGATATTTCATGCCTTTCATTGTTTACATGGTACTAACTAGCAAATAACCTAAACGCATTGTGAAACAGAGCCAGCTTCCGGAAAGGGAATGGCCCACAAGAATGTCTACACAGCAACAGAAAGAAACACAGACTAAAGCTCTTTGGATACTGTCCATACAATTGAGAAACTTGGATTTTTAAACTACTATTTTTAAATATATATATATATATATATATATATATATATATAGTGTGTGTGTGTGTGTGTGTGTGTGTGTGTGACAGAAGTCAGTTCTGTATTTCCACAATGTGAGTCCCAATTGAACTCAGACTATAAAAGTTGAGGGCAAGCCCCTTAGCCATATTGCCAGCCCTTTTCACCACCAGAAATATGGTGACACAGCAAAAGTTCGGACCAAGCTCAGGTTTGACCTACTCCGGTCAACATCTTGGGTCTTCTTTCTCAGTAGACAACTGCTAGCCTTCATGTCAGCAAGGTGTCCTGAACTCCAAAGACAGGCCTACTTATGCCTGCTTATTTAGCCTGTTTCTTGGGCTTCCCCCTGCCCTGGGGAACACTTTACATGTTAACTAAAATTACTAAATAAGAATATGCAGACTTATTGTCACTTTTATGATAAATTTAAATAAGTAAACTTGAATAGGCTACTGACAGGAAAAGAGATTTCTTACCTAAAATTTTCAAGTTCAACTGCTTCTGTGGACTCATGCCATTGACCACGAGCTCTATATCCCCCTGTCTTGACGGTGGGCTCAGACTTTGTCATGCTATTTTGGGCACTGTTAAAGTTAATGGCTGGAAGCTACAGAGATGGAAACAGAGAGTTCATGACCATCATGGTTCATTCAACACATGACAAAACAAGTCACAGAATGGGAAAGCTGGAGTGGGGGGGGGGGGGCAAAGGAACGAGGGTTTTCCAGTCATTGAGATGACAGCATTGTAAATGTGGGGCTTCCCCAAGATTTAAGCATTTACCCCTAGCTTGGGCTCTCTTCATCACAAATGATATCACCTGTCACGGCTCACTGTGACATATGGTCAAATCTGTCTCACATGGACAGGAGAAGGAAGAAACCTTGTATTTTTGGTCAGTGATGTTCCATGGGCACTTACACCTGTGCTAGGGATAAGGATTGGGGTAAGCCTGGCCAGCAGAGATTTTTAAGTTTCTTGTGTGCTCCAGATACACAGATAGTTTCTGGATCCAGGTAGCACACGCTGCCCAGAACGGAGTATCGCTTCACCTGCCTTCAGCAATGTACATGTTGTTCACCAAGGGCTCAGCCACAGCAGCAGGCAAAACCCATTACTATTGCTCAGTTTGAACAATGTTACTTAAGACACTGATTTAAAATGTCTGCATTTACTATAATAAGATAAGTGTGTTTAGAACACCTAGAGTATATCTATGCTGCTGCTTTTAGGATCAACCTGGTAGCTCCATACCAGTAGTTGCCATGGTTGAGAGAACCCTAAGATTTGGGGGGTTTTGTACCACATGAAACTGGGTATAACATGGGAAAAAAGGTTTATCGTTTCCAAAGTGTGAATGAAATACATCTTACAATCAATTATTAAGAATGAAGTAAGCAAATCACAATAAAGGAACTATTTTTGAGTAAATTATCTCATTGTGCAGAAATTGATATAAGATCATGATTTCCTTATATAAAGGCTATTTTCCTTATTTCCTGTAATTCAGAAATGAATTATGATGGTGCCATTCCCCCCCCCCAAGATGTTTCCTTTTCTGCAAATCACAGTAGAATTTTCAAAATAGTGACAGTAAATATCCATTCTATAAAACTACCTTTGTATATTAGTTCAGTCACCCAATCTACACCTCTTATGAACAAGGGACCAAAAAAACATAAGCAGACAATATATAGGGATGAGACAGCATCCAACTAGATTCTGCAGGTTTAATCCATTGTTAGATGGCACTGTGACCTGGGAGAACATATTTAATTTCTGTGTACACTGGTTTCCATGTCATTATAATAGAAACAATAATAACAGTGTATAACTCTGGGTTATGAGACTTAAGTGAGTTACTGTTTATACAGCACCTGTTATGTGCAGGAACAATTCAAAAATACTCTTGGAGCTTTGTAATCACTACCCCAAATTTTCTAAGCAAAAAAACTTGTCATTACAAATTAGGTGATCTCCAAATGTGGGCTTATGACTGAAAAAGACATTAGACATAAAATCACAGCAACAAGTTCATTTTTCTGTTAGAGGGGGACTATCATCACACACACACACACACACACACACACACACGAAGTAGTTTTTCTAGGCTTAAGGAATTTCAAGCCCCATTGACATTGACAAAACTCATAGGATATTGTCTATAAGAAAGAAAGTAGCAAGCATAGAGCAAATAAGTCTAAGCCACTCAAAAGAAAGGGAGGGTCAGGAAGTGGCAACACAGCCTCAGCTACCCCTATCATCGGCAGGTAGATAGCCAGTGCTAAGAAGCAACTCAGACACAGTGGACAGCTGTATTTGGCAGCAGTATTTGCAAAGACCAGGTACTTGATAACAAGAACCATGATACCACCATCTTGCTCAGATCAAAAAGCAAGCTTAGTCCAGAGCACCCAGCAGTTTTCCCATTCTTGCCACCCAACACCCGGCTTCATTGTATTAGAGGAGCCCATAGCTCTTGCTAGGGCACAGGTTAGAGTCTGCTCAGACCTTCCTAACAGAGTGGTCCCTGCTCACTGCACTCACTAGAGTCAAGTGTACTGCCAGCCTGCACACCACCCATCTCCCTGAACTCAGCTACCCGGAAGGTAGAACCACATCTGTCTGTTCCTATGTTCCCTGTACATCACATGAAAGCCACCATATGGCAGCTATTCAATATGAAGCTGTCAAATGAATGCTCACAGCCAACTCATCTTTCCAGCAAACCACCTGGGATGAGTCTGCCCAGTCCACACACCTGTTGAAGGCATACTAGATGTGGCAAGAAGTCATGGACATGTAGTGATCAAGGGGTTTGTACTGCAGGACAGAAGGAACTTGAACATGGGCTTGAGACACATTCTACAGAGTTGGCGCCCAGGGCTTGTTATGGCAGAAAGTGAAAGGAGAGACAGTAGCCATGGACTAAGGTCTGCCAGGCAGCAGGAATCCCACAGAAAGCCAGCTCTGATGTGACAGTTCTGCAAGGCTGTGTGGCAGTGAGCAGAGGCAAAGGCCTCAGCACAACTCAACAATGCAACCTGGCTCCTTAGAGAATCAAAGGAAGGACATTCACTTCTCCAGAACTCTGCCCAAACACACAGGTGCAATTATTTTTTTTCCTAGAACTTCTATTAATTGGTCATTGCACCTTTTATAAACAACAAACAAATAGATTGATATATATATATATATATATATATATATATATATATATATATATCAGGCTACATCAGCAGAATTCTAGTAAGTAGACCTGAGTCATGAATGTCCCTCCCCCAATGGACCATTGCAAATCTGAGAAGCAATTGTGGGCCTGTTTGTGTGTGTCGTTGGGGGTTTCGTGTGTAGCTCTCTTAGCCCTTGTTTTTCACTCTGATTTTAATTTATGATAAGCTCCATACATTGTATATTGTTGTATGCTCCTTACACTCTTCCTTGAACAAATGAGGCAGAAAAGAATTCCTGAGCTGTCTGTCTGCCTAGAACCTTCACATACATATCTACGTTGTTTCAGAAAAGGAGAGCAGAGCTCAGAGTCATGTTTGTTACCAGGATGACAGATGTAGGAACTTCCACAGCAGAATTAGGCTTAGAATTTGAGAAGTTTAGGAACCAACCTCCAAATGAGGCCAGTCATTGCATGCTCCCTTACAACTCTCTGATTTCCAAATAATTCAAGCATTTTAAATACACATTATTTCCGAAGATTTAGCAAAATGAGATGAACTTGTCAGACTGAGAATTCCACGTTGGCTAAAAGAGAGAAATCATTAACTTAACTTTAGTCAACCCTGCCAGGTAGTAACAAGGGAGGGGTATAATGGGGGACGAGATCTAATCCATACACAGAAAACTTTAAGCCCCAAGCCAAATCAGAAACACTGTAGGCATTTCTTTACCGGGCCAGGCCCAGGGTTGTTCATGCTCATGGTGACCCAGTCCCTAGGTCACAGTTCAATTTAGGAAAAACTAGCCCCAAACATAGGGAATAGATAAATAGTGAATCAAAAAATAAGTCAAAGTTGCTGCCCGTGAAAGGATCTTATCAGGAGGTGAGACCACAAGCCTCCCCAAGACAAGAGACAACGCTGCTACCATGGAGAAAGAGTCCCCAGCCAGAGGAATGAATTCTAGGAGAAAAAGCAAGAACAAGTAGCTTGGGGTGTTGTGGCTCCACTGGAGTAGGGAATGGGCTCTAAGAACAGAGGTAAGGCACCTTCCAGGATGAGCGGGGAACAGGCGACCTCAGGGACACAGAAAAAAAGCCATTTTAAGGACATTTTGACTCGTTCAAGAATTTTTAACTGTAAGTTAATTTTCCAGCTCATTGAAAAGCATTTCTGTGGCTAGGGCCCACAGTGCCAAGTTACAAAATTGTCTAGTTGTGAAATTGTATTCCATGAGCAGACTCTGCTCCTGGGATGCTCATTCCTCCGTACTGCAGCTTTTCCGTCTGGGAAAGTGGGTGCTGCAAATATTAAGAAGGTGACGTGCAGCCAGGGCATGAGCGCGTAAGAAGTACTCCACAAGCGTGAGCTGCCCTGTGGCCCTTCATACGCCAGCAAACCTTGAGAAGACGACATTCTCTAAAACAAATAGATAAAAAGTGCCATGGTTCTCTGCTGAGTTTGGGTGATATAAGACAAAACCATCATCACCCTCCTCAGGACCTCTTAAACAACTTTCAAAGTCTAACATTGGAAACTCCAGAGATAGAGACCAGGATTCAAGACTACCCCTGCTACTGAGGGGTCGGCAGTGCTGCACAAAAGTCTGCTGTTGTTCCGAGGACTGCTAGGCTGTTTCCCAAACCCCTAGATCTCTACTCTCATGCCTTTCCAAAGTCTTCTAGAAGCAAAGCTAAGAAACCAGGTTTAGAGATAAACCCAGAGTTCCATTCTTTTCTTGACTAACAAAAGCATTAAAAAATGCCACCACATAAATAGCAGAGAATGAACCCGTAAAGCGCTGAAAGGTAGTCGTCGGCAGGCAGTTGCTGACAGAACCGGCTGTTTACAGACGGAAGAATTCAAGCCCAGGTGGTTAGAACACGAAACAAAAAGGCTGGATGCCAGCCAAGTCTTGGGCCAGCCCGACCCAGGTGAGAGCAGCAGCCAGAGGAAGCAAGGATAACTCTGGACAAAGTGTACACAAGGAGGTGAAATGGACCTTGCAGAAATACGCGGTGTTTATTCACAGACCACATCCTCTGAAAACACTACCTGCTGTTTGCTGGACTGAACGTTCAACAGGCACCGAAGTCTTTTAAGATCTGAATAGTCCCTAGAAGAAAGAACAGCACACGGTCACATTACTACTGATGGTACAGCCACTTGGAAGCCTGTCTCTGTAGATCAGGGTATGCCTGTCAAAGATTTCTTTCCAAACTCTAGAAAGGGCTCAGTGTTTGGGTAAACACTGTAATCTAGGAGACAATTTCTCACAAAAGCATTAAACCCACTCAACGCCACTGCCCCTGTGGATGATGGATGGCACTTGCTTACCTGGCGGTGGTCCCTTGTTGCTTCTTATCAGCTGCTTTCTCTGTGCTCTTCACCTTTGTGTCTTGATCAGGCATTGTAAAACATCAACACCTCAGAATTAACATTGCATTCCTTGTGAAGTAAACAGAAACAACTTTCAGCTGGGTTATATAATCTAAAGTATTCTCATTTAAAACAGACAAATTCATCCATGACATCTATTCAAACATAAAAATTAATAATTGCAATTATTAGACTGAATGGTACTGATTATTTACTTTCAAAGGGTCTTACTTGGATCTATTAAGGGCATGTCTTCAGCTTATATGATATGGGCTTGACTTAAGTATTCTGACCAAGTTTTTTGTTTTCATTTTTGTATTGGTTATTTTATTTATTTACATTTCAAATGTTATCTCCATTCCCACTTTCCCCTATCTTCCCTCCCACTGCCTCTATGAGGGTACTCCTCTATCTGCCCACCCACTCCTGCCTCAGTGGCTTAGCATTCCCTTATCCTGGGTCATCAAGTCTCAACAGGACCAAGGGGCTCCCCTCCCAGTGATGTGAGATAAGACAATCAATCCTCTGCTACATGACTAGCTGGAACCATGGGTAACCTCTGTTGTTTGGTGATTTAGTCCCTGGGAGCTTTGGGAGGTCTGGTTGGTTGATATTGTTGTTCTTCCTATGGGGTTGCAAACCCCTTCAGCTCCTTCAGTCCTTGTCCCAACTTCTCCATTGGGGTCCCAGTGCTCAGTCCAATGTTTGGCTGTGCACATCCGCATCTGAATGGGTCAGGCTCTGGCAGAGCTTCTCAGGGGACAGCTATACCAGGCTCCTGTCTGACCAAGTTTTCACAAATGTTATTCTATATTTTAAAAATATGTCTATTCACAAATACTTGAAGCTCAATTGGCAGTAATTTTATGCAACTTCAGTTGTCTTCCTCCATAACTATTCTTAATTATACGTTATGGGCTCACAGGATTCCTCTCTCATTATGGGTTATGGCCCCACAAGTCTCAGAGAAAGCCAAACCAAACTCACTCACAAGTAAGCAATCAGTGTCAAGATCTTGCCACACCTCCAAAATTCATTCTTTCTTTCTTTCTTTCTTTCTTTCTTTCTTTCTCTTTCTTTCTTTCCTCTTTCCTTCCTTCCTTTCTTTTCTTCTTTTTTTTTTTTTTTTGTTTTGTTTTGTTTTTGTTTTGTTTTGTTTTTGGTTTTGTTTTTAATAAGGTCTCACTAGGGATCCCTGACTATCCTGGAACTCATTATTTAGACCAGGCTGGCTTGAACTCATGGAGATTCTGCTGCCTCCCCCTTTCCAGCGCTGAGATTACAGATGTATGTGACCATGTTCAGCTTCCAGAATTATTTTTTTTTAAAGATCCTTTTTTCTTAATGGATTTAAAAAAAAAAAAGTATGTGTATTTCTGTACCTTCCTTAATTTGTGTGCACTACATGTGTTCAAGTAGCTGGGGAGGTAGAGGCCAGAAGGCTTCAAATTATCCCAAAACTGAAGTTACAAGCAGTGTGAGTCCCCTAATATAGGTCCTCTGAAAAGATCAGCAACTGCTCTGAAGTATCAAGCCATCTTTCCAGCTCCCTTCTAGAATTCTTAAAATGTGAATGTCGATATCTGAACAATACATGTTGACAGCACTCAGAAGGTCAGGCCACTCTTGTGCAGTCCATAGACTTAGCTGAGTATGTGGCAGGGAGGCAGCCAGCCTGGAAACACAGCTCAATAGGCATCTTAACACTCAGAATTCAGCACTTTAGTATTGCCATGATTAATTTTCCTAGTGATATTTTTAATTCTTTCTACTCAAAAGCTTTGAGTTCATCAATACACAGAGTTATAGACTTGTTTGCTTTTTTCTCTTAATGACTTCGATGCTCATTTTCATAAGAGAAACAGAAAGCTGAAGATATTGCATGGCTTTCTGCTTCTGTTACAAAGTACCTGACATAAACAACTTACATGATGAAAGATTACAGCTCTCAGTTACTAAGGTTTCAGTCCATCATGAAGCCAAACATCAGGGCACTGAAGCTTGTGAGAAGCTACTCATAACTTGATGGACAGGAGTCAAAGAGAAAAAGAAGTAGGGATCAAGAATCAGATATAGCCTTCAAAGTCAAGGCCCCTACCCAGTGACTTTTCTCTTCCTAGGTCTCACCTCCTAAGATGGAGATCAACTAACATTCCATCTACCCCCCCCCCAATAAGGCTCATAGCGATCTCTGAATGCACAAGTGACTTAAGCCTTCTCCAAGTATCTCCAGATCCTACCAGTTCCTTGAAAAGTACATAGCCAAAATCTCTGCTGAACTCCAAAGCCAACGAGCACCTGTGAGCTTCTATAAATCACAAAGAGAGAGGGTCAGCTCTAAGACACAATGGTGCAAAATAGACATCCTCATTCCAAAATGGAAGCATACAAGCCTAGCAAAGAAAGGTTGAAAGCCAGCAGAGCAAACACTAAATTTTGTAGCTCCATGTCTAGTACACAGAGCACATGAGCTCCAAGCAGCCTACAGGCCTTCCCGTTTGAGGCCACATAAACCCTTCTGGGGTTGACTGCATTCATTGCTTGCAACTTTTCTCAATGCACATTTTATGCTCCTGCCATTTCTTCCATCCTTGGATCTCCACTGCAGTGTAAGCTTCCATGTCTCTGGAGGGACTCTACTATTGCCTTCTATTGCCTGACCTCCCAGGCTCCTCTTTGCAGCCTAGGTAACCTTTAACATTCAAATTGTGCATATCTGAAAAATAAAAAACAACCCAGCCCTCATAAATGACACCAAAGTCTGTCACCAGCTTGACTAACAGCTAGGTCCCACTGGACCTCTGTCACATTGACCTCTATGAGTATCTTAACAATTGAGAATGAATCCTGTGGTAACCCTAGATGTGTCCACAGATGTTCTTTTCTCTTTAGCTTTGCATTTACTAGCTTGTACATGGGGTCTTACAAGATCTTGAGGTATGCTCATGTCATCATGCCTTTGGCCCCAGTGCAAAGTAACTGACATTATTTTCATGGTATATTCTCTTTAGGAGCTAGGCCTTCCTGAACTCCAAATATCCTCAATGATTTTCTGTAATTCCAAGTTTTTAAAGTCTTTCTAATTTGCATGTTTGAAATTCTCACAATAAACGTGTCTGTTTCTGTCAATACCTGTGCTAACATAAATGTTGGGGTAATTGTGATTGCTCCACCAGACTAATAAGTTGATAATATTTTATTTTAAATTTTGTATGTGTATGTGTAGAGAAAAAAATATGTACATGTGTATGAAGGTGCCAGAAAAAGCCAGAGTATCAGATCTCCCTGGAGATCCCTGGAATTGGAGGTGGATATGAGCTACTAGCCATGGGTGCTGGACACCAAACTCAGGTCTTCTGCAATATCATTAAGTGTCTTTACAGCTTAGCCATCTCTGGAGCCCAGACCATTACCCTTTAAATCATCCTTTCCAAAAAGTCTAAGGACACATACTGTCATGGTTTGAATATGCTTGGCCCAGGGAGTAGCACTATTTGGAGGTGTGGCCTTCTTGGAGTAGGTGTGTCTATGTGGGCATGGGCTTAAGACCCTCACCCTAGCTTCCTGAAAATCGGTCTTTCACTAGCTGCCTTTGGAACAAGATGTAGAACTCTCAGCTCTGCTGCCTAGATGCTGCCCTGCTCCTACCTTGATGATAATGGACTGAACCGCTGAACCTGTAAGCCAGCTCAATTAAATGTCCTTTATAAGACTTGCCTTGGTCATGGTGTCTGTTCACAGCAGTAAAACCCTAACTAAGATACAGACAAAATGTAGACAACAGTCTTTAACCCAGTTCCCCCACCCCCCAAAAAAATCAATGTTTCTATTGGAGCCTCATGACTACAGCCTTTGCTATCTACACTGCTTTCAGCATTTTGAGATACATCCAGAATAATTTTATGGCTTCTTTAATCCAAATCTATAAACTCTTCCAAATCCCCCCACACGTTAATTCCTACAAATCAAAGAGTTTTTTTTTTTTAAAAAAAAACTACACGATGAGGCTTAGACATAGCAACAATCCTGTCTCAGTTGGAGTTTTATTGCTGAAAGAGTCACCATGACCAGTTGGGTCTGGCTTACACTTTCAGAGGTTCAGTCCATTATCATCATGACAAGAAGCATGGCAGCGTGCAGGTGCTGGAGAAGGAGCTGAGAGTTCTACATCTTGATTCACAAGCAGCAAAAAGGAGACTGTCCTACTAGGCCTTGCTTGAGTGTATGAGACCTCAAAGCCTGCCTCCACAGTGACATACTTCCTCCAGCAAGGCCACACCTACTCAACATAGGCCACACCTCCTAATAATGCAACTGCCTTGGGACCTATGGGCACCATTTTTATTCAAACCACCACAAACCCTTTATCTCTGGTATCATTTTCTTGTGTTCATCAGACTTTCCACTGCTATGACAAAATACCTGATACAACATAAAGAAGGAAAGGATTATTTTGGACTATGGTTCCAGAGCTCTCTACCCATCATGCTTGGGTGTATTCCTCCTGTGTCTCTGTTAAGCAGAACAGCATATGTGTAGGCTGCTTATCTCACAGACAGGAAGCCAAGAGACTGGTAAGAAATAAGGGCCAACTCTAGCCTTGAGATCCATGCCCTTTGTGACCTACTTTTTCCATCTACAACCCTCTTCCCTCACCACTCTACTGCTAGGGACCAAGTGTTTGCGTGAATAAAAAAGCTCATATCAAAACTACAATGTATAGATAACATAGAAAATATTAAATTAAATATAATGTTGGTTTAATTAAATTGTATATTCCAAAAATCCAATCTCTTTTCTATGCCACAACTAGACTTCTGTATGTTGTACAGGGATGTACTGTTTTCCTAGAATTGCATACGCCCATATATTGCAAAATCTAGGGTTGTTTAGAGACAAAGGACTGCCAACTGATGAGTGTTTCACTGCAATATAACCTAGAGAAACTAAGTTTATTGATAGGCACAAAAATAATATATTCACTTTAAAATATTCTTTCCAATTCTGTTGTCATATTTGTGACAAACAATTGAGCTACAATGAAGATTTTTTTTTTAGAGACCAAAGCTCTCATCACCAGTCACAACAAGAAGCCAGATACTATGAGTACTTTAGAAAGAATTTAGTGGAGGTATAATGCCATTTAAAAATATTTAGTAAGAACTTTTTGCATCTATCTTCTGGTTGAAGCTCATGAAGGTAAAAGAGTCTATCACATGTGTGCAACCAGCAAAGAAAATCCCATTTATGAGTTTGAATACATTTTGTGAATTGCTAAAGTAGAAAATACATTTAGCATACGTACTACTGTGCTGGTCAAATTTTTTTTATCAACTTGATACAACCTAGAGTCATCTTGGAAGAGGAAATCTCAACTGAGAAAATACCTCAATCCAGATTGGTCAATAGGCAAGTCTGTGTGGCCTTTTCTTAATTAGTGACAGATGTGGGCAGGCCCAACTCACTATAGGAGGTGTCAGCCCTGGGCAGATGGTCTTGGATTGTATAAGAAAGCAGTCAAGGCAGGGAAACAAGCCACTAAGCAGCATTCCTTTAAGGTCTCTGCCTCAGCTGTTGCCTCCAGTTCCTGCCTTGAGTACCTGCCCTGTCTTCCCTCAGCAATGAACTGTGATAGGGAATTGTAAGATAAAATAAACCCTTTCTTCGCAAGTTGCTTTTGGTCATGGTGTTTATTATAGTAATAAAAAGCAAACTAAGACAATTACCATAAATGAACAGAAGGAGGGACAGAAAGTAGCAGGAATCATAAAGGACAAACTGTAAATTAGTACAGAAAAACTGAAGACCCAACTCCTCCTTTGGGGTCTACAAAATGTATTTTTGTATTAGATTTTGTATTAGATATTTAAATGCTCTTCAGAGTCAAGCATCTGACTTTGCTTTTCCTTCCTGGACATCTCATTTCCTCTACCTGCCAAGCCCTAACCAGCCTCTGTTCACCACACTGCAGCCTAGAAGGCCCAGTTTTGTGTTTTGTTTACTTTTGTTTTATTTTGTTTTAACAAGAAGGTCAGTTCACATGTTTTCCTGTTGGCTCAGCATCATAATTTGTATCTACAGAAGCCAAATGTTGCCTTGTGTCCCGCAGAGCTTGGAAGGCCCCTTCTGAGGATCTGACACAGATGAGGCTGAGAGCAGTCTTTTGAGGAGACAAGTGATTGGTAAAGCCACTAAGGAAAAAATACTGGATCATATAAAGTCTACCAGCCATTATGATCTGGGTCTGATTTCTGTCTTGTTCTCTCCCCTACCCCACACCGAATCTGACATAATATTTACATGTGATACATTCTAGTTATAATAATCAGGAGCACAGGAGGGCTTAAAAGAAGTAAAGGTAGCAGATGGGGGAGTACGCATCCTAATGAACCAGAATGTCCTGGACAGGTGATATCATACTGATTATCTTCCCCTCCCATGTCTACAGTCATGTATACTTTGTTTTGGAGATAAAGTCTCATGTAGCCAGACTGGCCTTGGACGCCGATTGTCCTGCCTCCACCTCTAGTGCACAGACTACAGACATACAACAACTAACACCAGCCCTTGATGCCTTTGAGTGAACTGCGCTCAGCCTTGCTTACCAGGTGGCAAGGTCCAGCTCCACTTTTACTCAAGTGCACAACTGAAAATAATTTAGAGAACTTTTGCCTCTATAACAGGTAATGAAAAACAACAAAATTTCATTACTATAAATCAGCAGTTCTCAGCATGTATATTGTGACCCCCACAAGGGTCACATACCAGATTTTTACACTATGATTTATATATAACACTAGCAAAATTACAGTTTGAAGTAGCAATGAAATACTTATGGGTGGGGGTCATTACAGCATGAGGAATTGTATTCAAGTTTCAGAATCTTAGAAATGTTGGGAAACACTGCTATAGATCTTCCTCTAATGGCTGGTTTTCGGGATTTTAAAAGGCAAAATTCATATGGAACATGTGCAAATAAAACAAGTGTGCTGCAGTGCTTTACATAATTGTTGATTCCTTGATTTGATGACTGTAGCATGGTAAAGAATGAGGTAAAGGCAGGCACAAAAAGACAATGGTCCCCACAGTTGGGGATGGAGAAACCCAATTTCAATAGTGATACGACCTTTCTCCTTCACTCTTCACATAGTTACATACAAGCTTCTCCCCCTAGCAGGAGAGTTGTTCTTGTAACCAGAAACAGTTGTTAGCTTTTGGACCACTGAGACAATGATTCAGCACATGACATTTCCCCAGGAATCCCATGCTGGGGACTGAAATATTGAGACCTGCATAGCACAGTTCCTGGCCTCTGTTCTGCCTTTTCTATGAAACTGTAACACTGCTACAGAAAATCTTCCTGATCTGGCCAATCTATAAATAAGTCTGCTGTCTGTTTATGACTACCTTTTCAGATGTGGCAGGTTTGATGGAGCGCCTTTGCAAGCAGCTTTTAACTCCATGTAGTGATAGCAGACATGCCTTAAAGTGCTGACCTTCATTTCATCCCTAAGACTAACCCAGATCAGCGTGAGTACCAGCCCAAAATGCATATGACAACAGATAGCCTTGTCATTGTCAAGATTTCCATTGTTACAAAATGAAATAGCTTTATATAGATTCTAGGAAACCTCTCTGCTGTCTTTAGTGATGTTTGTACACTGTGTGCTCTGTGGCCTCTACTCTGTGCCTGAGTGAGGAAGGAGATGTAGTAAGTAAAATTATTTGAAAGATAAATCAAAACGAAAAATCTAGAAATTATATTCATCAGCCAATTAAAATAATTGATTAGCACCCTAAATTTCTTCTTACTTATTGACTCCACAAATAAAAACACTACATCCTTAAGCATACATGCTTAAGTTTTTATTGTCAAGTTGGGACAACCTGGAGTCACTTGGGAAGAGGAAACCTCAAGTAAAGAATTATTTTACAGCCAACCGTTGGATTGAGTGTGGGGTCCCAGATGGAGGAGCTGGAGAAGGAACTGAAGGAGCTGAGGAGGTTTGCATCCCCATGGAGGGAGCAGCAGTGTCAACTGGCCAACCCCCCCACCCCGAGCTCCCAGAGACTGGACCACCAACCAAAGAATACACATGGAGGGACCCATGGTGCTGGCCACATATATGGCAGAAGAGGGCCTTGCTGGACATCAGTGGGAGGAGAGGCCCCTGGGCCTGAGGGTGTTAGATGCCCCAGTATAGGGGAACGCTAGGGAGGGAAGACGGGAGTGGGTGGGTGGGTGGGGGAGCACCCTCATAGAGGCAGGGGGAGGTGAAATGGAATAGGGGGTTTTCAAAGGGGAAATCACTTGAAATGTATATAAAGTAAATATCCAAAAGTAAATATTTAAAAAAAAATGAAAACAAGAATTATTTTGATAAAATGGATCTGTGGCTGTGCCTGTGAGAAATTGCTTGAATTGATGATTGATGTGGGGGAGCTCAGCCCACTGTGGGTAGCACCATCCCTAGGCAGGTGGACCTGGTCAGAATTAGAAATCTAGCAGTGAGCAAGGCAAAAGTGTGAGCCAGGATACAATGTTCCTCCATGGTTTCTTCCTCAAGCTCCTGCCTTGAGTTCCTATCCTGACAGGACAGAAATGGTGATAGATGAGATCTAGATTCCACAAGATACATTTTTCTAGCCATATTTTTTTTTCAAACTAATTAACCCCAAACATTGACAAAATATAATGAACACAGAGCAGCCATTTCCTGGTGGCCCAGGCTTTGTTTGCTCTGCCTCTAATTTCAGTTTAATTTTTGTAAGAATGACTTTCTTTCAAATTGTTTTGTTGATGGCTATGAACCTAGAATTTAGTCCATTATAAATCTTCCTGATACAAGACTTAATAAACTCTTGATCTCATGATTGTCATCATTGCTGTTAAGCAATTTGAGCTGACACAAGGGAAAGTCATAATAATTCATGTAATTCGGGTATAGTGGCTGAGGGTGTAATATAAGCACCTGGGAGACTGGACCAGAGTGATTGATCACTGTGAATCCGAGTCCAGCCTGGGCTATACAGTAAGTCTGGGACTAGCCTAGTCTACATAGCAAGATTCTGTTTCAAATAAACAAAAGAGTGTTTTAAAAAATAATTATTTTACAAATGAGAAGTAGTACATTTCATTCTGAGCTAACATTGATGCTTTTCATCTGCTTTTTTTAAATTGTGATTTATATTTGGTCTGAGTGTATTTAAAGTTCCCTTTCCATTTCAAAATGAAAAACATAAGATTTATACCAAGTCTAAGTCCTTCCCAATGAATCATACCTATCCAGTCTCAAGCAAACATCCTGTTCTCCCTCGTCTGGTCTACTTTTCCTGTTCATTTGTCTCTGCCCCCTACACAGAACTTAACACAAATAGTTAATGCTTACATGGTATTTCTAGGAAACTGGTAGTCAAGAAATTTGTTATAACCACCTTATTTTACAGGTAAGGAAACTTAGATATCAGAAGATTAAGAGCCACACCATGCCCTGTGTGGCAGTCATAGAGCTGGGATTTGGCCTCTAAAGTCTAGGCTGAAGACAGCTGCTGGCTCTGCTCCACCATCCCTGAGAACAGTCAGTCAGGGCCTGTGGGTTTTGGTTTTCTTTCCTTTTTCCTCTCTTTGTCTTCCCTTCCCTTCTTTGTGTGCCAGTCTCCCCTAGTTGTCCAGGTCAGCCTCAAACTCTTTGGCTTCCCAAAAGCTGTGATTACAGGCATGTGTCCCTACATCTGGCTTTCCCACCACCCATTCCCACCCCCACCTCATTATTTCTGAGACAAGCTAATTTGTCACCTCAACTGTATTGAGAAACACCCACCCAGCATTTGGAAGGCATTGGAAGACAGACACAGGATTCAAGATTATAAAGCAAGCTTTGGCGACATGAGACCTGTGCCAAAAAGAAAAAAAAAGTAAAGAAATGCCTAGGACCTTGATAAAGTATACTGTGTCTGAGCTGAGAAGGTGTTCTAGAGAGGACGGAAAAGTTTGATTAAGGAAGGCAGACCCACCCTGAATATGTGCAGTGCCATCACAATCACAGATCAATCACAGATCAATCACAGATCAATCACAGATCAATCACAGATCAAAAAACGTGGAAAGGATAGTCAGCTGAGCACCAACACCCTTCCATGTGCGTGCATGGGCATGTGCAGTGTTAAGCTGCCCATGCTCCCGCTGCCCATGTCCCCACTGCTCATGACCCCACTGCCCATGCTCCTGCTGCCCACGCCCTCTGCCCATGCCCCTACTGCCCACAACCCCGCTGCCCAGGCCCCTGCAGTGTGTTTCCCTGTGAGGAGGGATTCTTCCCTGAGCCCTGAGCTTCCTATCAGACATTAGAGGAACAAGAAAAGTAACAAGTAGGCACAATGTTGGCTCAAAGTTCTGATTCTCCTACCTCATCTTTCTGCTTGCTGGTACTATAGGTGTATGTTACCAGGCTTTTTTCATTGCCTAAAACTCAGGTTCTCGGGAAACACTGCCTCTTAGAATGAACTTCTAGGTGTTCTCTACCTATCCAAGGGTACATCTCCATTTCCTCTAACCTCAGCCTCAAAGTCTGGTTGGTTCTGACAGACAGAGCTATTCTAGACTCCTTTCAGCTTCTAAATCCTTTACTGGTTGCACTTTTTTTGCCAAACCACCAAATCCTGAACCCTTCAAATGATCGGTAAACAGTCAATGAATTCATGAGTCTCTTGTTGAATTGAAACTGAAGCCATACACCAAGTGGTCTAAAGACAGGGAGGTATCCTAGAGACTGCTCATGACTAAATGAAAAACTTGATTCTACCTTTTGTAAACCAACTGTGGCTATTTAACAACTGCTGCCTTCACTCTTTTAAACTACATAAAAACTGCATGTGTATGTTGCTAAGCCTGGTATACATTTAATGCTTAAATGATGTAAAGCAATCCTGTGAGGTAATATCATTATTTGCATCAGGAAAAAGCTTAGGGGCTTTTATTTGATAAGAGGTGGAGAATTAAAATACTTAATCATATGGGACTCAGCTCTTGCAAACCATACTGTATTTCTCTAACAATCTGATTGTAATGGTTATGGAATAAAATACAGCATAAATTCCAGACCTTTACAATTCTAGTAAAGTCCCTAAATTAACATTCACTTACCATGAGGATACCTCTGACTTTTCCAGAAGTCATAAGAATGTTATGAAAAGCTCATAACTTAAGAGTACATTACCAAGTACATTTGATTGCACTTGCCAGGTGTCTGAGCTAGATACTGGACCGTGAACAAGTCAGTCTTCTCACACTGGCAGGTATCAAAGTAGTCAGGCAACACAGAGACAAGGACGGGACAGTGGGAGTCGTGCCCCACAGAGGCAGTCTATTAATACAGACAGGCCATGTGGCATGGACCACGTTCTATGCTAAGATGGAGTTGGCGTTGGCTAACTGTAGCCTGGAATAGGGAAGTGTGAAAGACGAGCTGCTAGTAGGAAAGGGAAATATTCTTGGCACTGAATAACCAAAAGACAAGTCAAACAGTGGTGAGCAGTGAGTGGATGGATAGGGACAAACAACAATCGGTAACACTGGATAGATTAGCCATGGCACTGGTGGGATCTGTGAGACAGCTTTGTGGAAATGACATTTTTGTAGAGGATGTGGTTGTGGGAATGTAGATAGTGGTAGCACCCATAGGAGTCCAAGGGCAGTAGGCTCCGGTGGGGGTAGGGTTGCACTGAGAGGCATCACAACTGCAGCTGAATGCTGGGTGTAGGTGCTGGGCTCAGGCTTCGGGGAGCATTCTTGGTCATGTCTGCAACTGAAGTTACCTAAAGGCAAACATTCATGTGGAGCTGAGCAGAGCCCATCCTATAAAAGGAAGGTAGGAGTGTGCTGCTCACAAAGGAGATCATAAGCCTCCAGAGGCAAGGCATGAGACACATACCAGCTGTTCATCCATACCAGGTTCTTGGTTTCTGGAAGCACCTCACAAAGGTGACCGCGTTTCCTATCACACGCTCTTCAGCACAAGCTCATCTATTTTGAGGAGGCAGGCTCTGGCTGACTGACCCCAAGGCTGTCAACGCCCCCTTCAGGGAAGGTCCCTGTGGCTAGCTTCAGGGGGAGAGAGACAAGCCCCCTCCCCCCGCGACCTTGGGCCTCAGGGTCAGCCAACATCTCTCTCTACTCACCGCGCAGGAGGGCGGCCCTCTTTCAGGCCAACCTCACCTCATCTTCCTCCTCTTGCTGCAGAAGCCCCGCGAGCTCAAACCGGCTCTGGGCCTGACACCTGTTGGTTTTTCAGTCAACTGTCCTGGCCCAGAGAGGCTGAACCAATGCTCACATTTCTTCCTACGCTGCCTCAGGAGCTCAGCCTATCAGGAATGACAAGGTTGCAAGGTACAGCAGCGCCATAGCAACGGGTGACGCCTGCTCTGCTACCTTGGCAACCAGAGAATGCATGGTGAAACCAGAATACATGGACCTAACCTAGACGTTGTATCCGGGTTAGAACAGCTTTGGCATTTAAAATAAACAAGAGATTTACCTCACGTGTTCCAAGAATTTGTCTAAACTACAAAATCAGTTCTCAATTATAGGGGAAAAGGATACACCCACTTAGTTTCTTGTTTGAGGGTTGTGAAACGCCTGAAACTTGATTGGCGGGGGGAGGGGGGCCGTGGGGGGAGGGGAGGCAGGCCAGGAACTCCAAGACATTCTGCTTAGAATCTTTGAGATGGCACAAAAATCACTTCAGGTTTCTACAGCACATCTTAGATAGGAAATGCTGAAAGGAAGGACACATTCATAATTCAGACCCAAGAGCTCTGACTCCTGTTACCAGATCATTTGGAAGCTTTGCAAAGCGACACAACTTTTTCCAGAAAGTCTGCATTTAAAAACAAAACAAAAATCGAAAATTCGCAGTGTATTAAAATTGCCTTTAAAAAAGGCGTAACATGGAGTCTTTAAAAATACCAAATTAACTCAGTGGTCAATTTTTGGTGAGCACAATTCCTCAGGATACCATCTCACTTGCTCTTCACATTGTCTAGTCATTACTTTTCATTCTAGAGCTGTAAATGAGAAAGACCCAAGCAGCCTGGCAACTAGTAAGTGAAGGAGAGAGGGCAGGACCACTGGCTCTGTAGTGATAAAACACAAGGCTGTGACCTTGACAATGCCCTTGGGCACAGGGCCCTACCCACTTAAATATATATTATATTGGGGTTTGCGAAGTCTCAGCCCCAAGTAAGCAGAAGCAAGAGGGCCATGAATTTAAAGCTAGCCTGGGCTACATGAGACACTACCTCCAAAAATTAAATCAAAACAAAAATCAAATAAGAATCTAAAAGTACAGCTGTATATTGGAAATGAAGCATGGGAAAGGAAATACAACACTGAACTTCAAGGGGTGAAACCTCAAGGCTGTTGCTTCCAATGAACAGCCAAAGAGGCCATGGGGTTGTAAAGCTGGAGTACAACACAAAGTCTTTTTGTAAACTCCTAACTACCCAGCAGGAAGTCAACATGACAAGCTGAAGACTGACTTTGTCTTCTGTAGGATATCAAATGTGCTTCCTGTTTTCTACTTCTCCACAAAATAAATGAGAAATGAATACTTTGACCTTCCCTTTGCTCCATAAGGCAGTATGGCACCCTGGCTCTGGAAGACAGATGGTTATTGCCAAACATAAGGATCCAGCATGCAATGTGCAATAAGCATTCATGACCCCACAGAAGCTCCAACGTAAGGCTTCGTGACTCTATGGGGTCAAAGCCTGAGCCATGCTTCCTATCTTGTAATACAGTTCAATCCCAGGAGACTCACCCATTTTATGTTTCTTTCCTTTACTATCTTGAAATGAATGTCTAAACTACACAAAGTAAAATGCATTGAGTCCAAATAAATAAATAAAGTAAGTAAGTAAGAAAAAACCGGAGAGATGGATGGCTCAGTGGTTGAGACCATTTGCAGAGATCAGAATGCAGTTAGTCAATGGAGACCTTTAAGTGGCCTATGGGGGGAGCAGAAGGTTTTGGCAAACACTGGAAGAATCTCCATTGCAAGCAGAGGAGTAGCAGGCTCATCATGAGAACACAAGACCCACCAAGAGAACTCTTCTCAGATCAGGCAGGCAGTAAGCACTGCCACAGCAAACAGCCATAAGAGAGGGATCCCCCTCCTGGTAAACAATAGTAACAATAGTCCTGTGTGTGGCAAGTATAAACTACCTCTCCCAAGTGTAACAGAACTTTCCAAAGCTATGTTTCTCTTCATCTCACTCCTATGGCTTAACAATTTTACAATGAGATACAAGAAGGTTCTTGATGTGAAAAACAGGAGTGAAGTCAATCCAAGTCAAAATAAAATTAGTCAAGAGAAACAGGTCTTGAGCAGAGAGGTCAATGTTATCAAGAAAATGATAACACACCACAGGGTAAAGTTTCTAAGTTTAAAACAGAAAGCAAAGTTGGACTGGAATTTAAAATGAACATTACCTTCAACATTTCCTAACTATAAAAATGCCATTATAAAAATAAAATAAAATAAAAATGCCATTATAAAGTCATTTTACTTTTTCTTCTCCTCATCTTTGCCCTCAGTCTCTCTCATACACAAGGACTGGGTGCAGGAAGCAGAAGCCACTCACTTCCCTTTCTCCCCACCCCCAGCTTAAACAGAAAAGGATTTGCAGCTCTCCTAATAACAAAGTAAAAAAACAACAGCCAACAACTTGCTATGTAGACTTTTATTGCTCTTTCAACTTTCAATAACATCTACAAAAAATAGTTTTCTCTAACAATTAGGAAACAAATGTGAAAGGCAGGATGGTTCACATTATAGACTCAGGTAGAGACTTGTACTTCATATAAATGAAAAATATCAGGTCTACAATTTGTTTAATTGACTTTGGATTTTATTACAAAAGAAAAATACCACTGCAATTATAAATGTCATAAAAATTGTAACTGTATTGAGAAGTTACACCAAGGTATCAAATATTATATAAATGGACAATAAATTTAAAGTTTAATTTAAGCCTAACATAGTAAACACTGGAAGACACCTTACCCCTACAAAGCCAAAAATCTTAAAGAAACAAAAGAAAAGCTACTGAACAGAAACAATGAATGTGCAAAAAATATGATTAGAAAACACAGAACTTGGGCTTACACTCTAAGTACATACAGGTTAAAATTTTAAAATAATCTTTATCTGATTCCTTTTGACAATTTACTTTCCAGAAAGTTAAAAGAGATCTTACAATTTAAATGATCACTTCTTGTGATTAGAACACTATTTTAAAAGTTGAATATAGCTTGTCTTTAAATTTACTTTCTAAAAAAAAATAACTGTTGGACTAAATGAAGACAGATCATGTATTTACGTTGCAAATGATAATAATGATGGAACCTACATAAATAAATTTCAGACATGCAAGTTACTTAAATAAACTATTTGAATTACAATGTTCTATTGATGGCTCACATATCCCACTCTGAGCACTTTGTCAGGACGCAGATGCGGAGCTGCTGAGCTGTACACACTGATGAAACTACAGGAAGCCCTGGTGTGACACCTCACTGTCAGAGACCATTCTTCTTTCTGTACAATTTTGAACCTGCCTTTGTGAAAGGAAAGCCAGAAAGCTTATACTCAAGCCAAACTTTCCAGTATGTGGAAGAAACAAACACTTTGGGGATGGAAACAAGAGTTAGTGATTCTCAGCAGTAAACAAATCTTTATAAATACATGCATTAACACACAAAAACATTTCATCCTACGTGTCTTAAAGAAAGCTTGGCAAATCTGAACATGGGTATACCACGAGTTTTAAAAAACTTAAGAGAGTTTAAGAGTGATTTCATACACATACACAAACACGCACACAATATTTTAAAGAACTTGTACTTCACTTTTGCATATCTAATGTTATTAAAAATATATATATAGAATCACCCCTTTAGCATTGGGGAGCGAGTTTACTGTTTTCTCAAAAGCTCCTACTTTAGATTGAAATAGCAATCGAAAGGAAGTAAGTTTCAGACAGTTAACACCAGGCTTCATTATAGTCTTTGTAAACACACATCGATAAATAAATAAACTATGGTGGAGGGAAGAACGTCCTGAGGCGGCCCCGTGGCCGTGCTGTTCAGTAGCACTAAGCTCCATCAGAAAATCAAGGCATCTAAGAAAGTGCAGGGCTGTGTCTCTGAACTTATTCTGTAAATGGGTATGTACAAGTTTAATTATTTTGCACCTTGAGGTAAATCAGTACATAGCAATTACTACTGCTCGTATACACCTATTTAAGGCAGCATTTTAAAAAATCAATATATATATACTAAATTATCTCTCTTGCTGTCTTGCAATGAATGTTATTCATGATTGTTATTTTCAAAAATAGCACAAGAAATGTAACCACCTGAAAGAAGCAGTAAATTACCTCTGCCCTTCAGGGGAGTAGTCGTATCAGATCACTTTTTAAATCAAGTAGTCAAAAGAAAGCAGAAGCCATTAATAACCAAAACCACAGTGAAACATCTTAGATGCGAAGTATTCTATACGTCATGGTTTTTCCCTCCTGGCACTGGATAACACATATATAATTAAATAAATCACAGGAAAATTATGATACCAGGTAGTTTTCAGTTTAAATTTTAAAATCACTTTCTGTAAAATAGATTTAACCCTTTGATGTCCTGACACAAGGAAATGGTATGAGGAAATTCTCTTGTTTGGGTACATCAGGGGTGGGGTGGGGGTTATAATTAGCAGCAATGGAAACTTTGGAAATCTATGTGCTGCTGAGTGAAAAGGAACCACTTCAATGGAGGTCACCTATGATCATAAGCACCATGGCGACACTCCCCATAATATGCTAAGGAAGTCCAATAGAACTCCTTAGATAGTACCAGGTGTTGCTAATTACTGTTTTAATAAGAATCCAACAATGTGATCTCAGATGAGAGAATTACATTACTTGGTACATTTTTTAGAATAAACTAAAATAATTTCAAACTTGCTAAAAATAATGCACTCTGGGCATTCTATGCATTTGATCTAAAGACCAGGTTCTTCATAGTTTTGAAATTTAGTCTGCAGTGGCTAGAGAGCATTAGAATTTCCTTAAAATATCTGCCTGAACTTTCACATTCCATCACCTTCCATGTTTCTGGGGTGTCTCACCATTTCTGTGTGTTATCTATCCTTTTGCCAAACCAAGTTTCATGGCCTCAAACATTCTGTCCCACAGGCTAAAACAGCATTTACTTATTTTGTGGGGAGTTATGAATATTTGCTACATGTTTAAAACACAGCTCAGAAATAATGGAAACTCAATGCTATCATAGAAGAGAAAAAAATGCCATTGATCTGAGCTGTACAGGAAATATCCAACTTCCTTTTAAAATGTAAATATGGCAGTGCTTTCTACTAAGGATGTAAAATTTGTCACCTGCTGGCAGGTAATGAACAGAAATGCAAGTGAGCACCAAATATCTACAACAGGAACAATTTACTTTATATTTGTTACTGTCTCAAATATTTATATATTTATCACATCAATTATAATAAATAAAATATTTTAAAAGAAAATTATGGACAATAACCAATTAAATACATTGTATATAACAGAAAGAATAAGCACAGAAAATAACAGGTAATTCTTATAAAGGAACATTGATCACAAGCCTACTTGAAAGGGTGCTGACTCTTTATTACTACTTACAACAGAAAGATACCTGAACCTGACACACTAGACCACCTAAGTAAAGAAGAACAAAGACAAAGAACAGTGGGACTCTGGTTTCTAGGCAAGCATTGAGTACTGGAAAAGCTTTGCCACATAGGTAACAAAATTTAACCATTGTAAGTGGGCACTTCATAGGTTTTAAAGCTGAAAACGTTATGACTCGTGTGGGTCTTAATTAGAAGTGACATAAAAAACCTTTTTAACGTGTCCATCAAAATAGAAGCTCAGATATGAAAGTTTTAAAATTTAAAAATAACTCCTAAGACATAAAGTTCCTTCCTAGAAAGTCTCCACTAATCTATAATCACCTCTTATGTTCATCACCCATGAAGTACAATGGACAGTTACGTGAAGAAAGCCCACAGAGAAGCCATGACATGCCATTTTCCCACCACATGGGCAGACTCCTTATTTACCTATAAACACTACCAAAAAGGGAAAAAAAAATCTTTTGAAATTCAGGTCAAAATTTTAGGTCTATATACTAAGTATGTATCACTTAAGGTTGATATGATTGATTGCCACTGACAGATTTAAGAAAAGCAGATTGAACGCAGTTCTCCACATCTTTCTACTGTATAACAGAAAGGCTTTACCCTCAAAAAAAAAGAATCTGGAGTAAAAAACCATGAACCTCACTTCTAAGAGACCACTTCATTATTAATGTAGTCTCCATGGTGCTCACAACAAACATCTGACGCTACTTGAAAAAGCCCCAAAGTACTGTTATACATAATGGCATGGCACATGTGCTTTTTATACATATACATATATGTGTGTGTGTGTGTGTGTGTGTGTGTGTATAGAGATAGGCATATATCTCTATATATTCCTTTTGGTTTGACTTTACAATGAAGTTTCAGCATCCATGTATTTTTTTGATGGTTCATCTTCGAAATTTATTGTCACACTCACAGGCTTTTCAGGGCTGTTTAAAACAAACAATGAGGAAGAAAAATTATTTTTAAAGGAATCAACCTTAAATTCTCAAATGGTCAACAAAGAATATCTACAATATACCTCTGAGTTGCTTGCTAATGCCAATCTTTAACTTGGTATTGTAACCTGGCTGACTTTGTTTATTCTATAATCTCATACACAAATACCATGTGTCTTGACCGTTATTCACCCCTCCATCTCTTTGAACTCTTCGCTGTTCCCAACACATCACTTTGTTAGCAAGAGTACAGGGAGGCTGGTTTATTCACACATGTGATTTTGAATAGAGGGCCAACCCACAAGACGAGCTAAATACAAGAGCAATGTGCTGATACACTACACAGCCTTTATTTTCAGCACAACAGCATCAACAATCCGAGCCAAGGGTGCTGCTGGCAAAATGTGAATAGGAACGAAGGGTCAAGTTCAAAGAGCTGCAAAATCCTATAGGCTGAAGCCAGAACTAAAAGAAGGCACAGTCAAGTTTACAACATTAGAAACAAAAAAAAGAAGTTCAAAAATACATGATAGAGTCGGGTATGCTGGTACACACCTTTAATCCTGGCATTGGGAAGCAGAGGCAAGTGCATCTCTGTGAGTTCTAGGACAGCCAGCACTATACAGTGTGTTCTAGGAAAACCAGAGCTACACAGTAAGACCCTGTCTTAAATATCCGAAGGAAGGAAGGAAGGAAGGAAGGAAGGAAGGAAGGAAGGAAGGAGGGAGGAGGGAGGAGGGAGGGAGGGAGGGAGGGAGGAGGGAGGGAGGGAGGGTTGGAGATGAAGTAGAACATGGATTTCATGAGAAGAAAAGGAATGACTAAGTAAGTACTCATCACAAGGTAGATCTCAAAGAGAAAGAAAGCAGCAACACAGAACAGGCTGAAAAGGCCTGCCTGGAATTACATTAACCCAGTTAGTACCTGGCAGAATAACCAACACTCAGCAAGCACCCGGCACAAGTCATGTCTGGAAGAAACTCTTGCAGTACATGAAAGACTGAGCACTCCCAGGAAGGTACCTTGTTTTTTCCAACATAAGAACTAAAGTCCTAATATTATCAAACTAGGCTTCTGGGGTATCAGGTCTTAAAGTGAACAGAGAAAAACAACAAAAAAGTGCTGTATAGTAAGAAATGTAAAGGAGGGGCCCAGGAGTTTCAATTCACGGTTCACTATAAAACTGGATTATATTTATTCATATATGTAAATATGCACACACATATATACACATGGTGATAAAAATGTGTTTCCTGTGTGTATGTATTTGTGCGTGAATCAAATTTCTTCCAAATTATCATCCCGAGAATGAATGTGTACCTTACCAAAAAAAACCAAATAAAATAAAAAACACCAGTAAAACAACTCTTTTTCTTTATTCTTGGACTAAATGAAAGCATATTCATTTATTCGCTTATTTATTTATTTATAATCTCATCTGTCTGTCTGTCTGTCTGTCTAGGCCAGGGACCTGCTATAAAAACTTGGCTGGCCTGGAACTTGCTACACTTACCACACCAACCTTAAACCTGGGTCCCTCCTCCTGCGTTGCCTCCTGAGGACTGGAATTACAGGTGTGAGTCACTATGCCCAGTAGCATTTATTTAATTTTTAAACTTTCTTTTAACTTGAATATAATTATATTCAATTGAACCTTTAACTGTGACTATATATTCAATTTGTTAATATAATTATATTCAGAAAATATATATGCACTGCTAGGCAGAAATTATTTTTAATATAAAATGGCAAAAGTCCTTTTTTGAAAAATGCAATTTTAAATTTAAAAATTATTAAACATAATCATCACAATCCACATGAGAACACAATTAAAGTATCAGAACAGATGGAAGGGAAGGGAGTGGAGTTGGTTTTGTCCAGCAAAGAGAATATATTTAGACACATTA
Source organism: Rhynchomys soricoides (assembly GCA_019843965.1). Lineage (NCBI taxonomy): Eukaryota > Metazoa > Chordata > Mammalia > Rodentia > Muridae > Rhynchomys > Rhynchomys soricoides. The sequence goes on from JADRCH010000125.1 coordinate 1,430,775, forward strand.
GGTAAATTAACATGAGTGAGAACTAGCAACAGTTACAAAGGCATAAACAGTGATCACTACCTCGTGTTAGATCTGGTTACTTTGGCATTCTCAGTATTCATGGAGAGTGCCTTCCACTGGGCAGTTTTGGCCATTTCATCTGATATGTTAACAACGGAAGGGTCAATACTGAAGAACAAACACACTGTTTAGTTAGTATCCAGCACTTGCAAAAGCATTAAATGTTATCATTTTTATTAGCATCAAATAATTTTTTGTTTTCACCAATTTAAAAATTGAGAAAACATTTGGCATGCACTTAAACTAAGATGTAACAAATTATTATAAACTTAGAACTCTGTTATCAAGTCTTCACAGAGAAATCCATGTTCCTTAAATACCCAAAATTACGCAGAGTTGTTTATGTTAGCAAAATTCACTTATAATTCTTCACTGCAAAATTCAATTTGGATTTATGTAGTTCGTCAGCAGTATTCTAGCCACAATACCTTCTGCTCATCTAGACTATATCACCGAGATAACATAAAAACCAGTTTAGAAGCCTAAAAAAAGAGATGTAGTCAAAACTCTTACAACTGACACTCTCATCAAGTAAAAATTCACAATATAAGGAAAAAACCCGTTTCTTTTACATTTTTTTTTTTTTTTAAATGCTGGAAAACAAACACAAAAATCAACTGAAAGTGAAGCTCTGAAAGCAGCAATTTGGCAACAAAAAAAAATGACCCCACTAACTTTTAACTAGATATTCCCATAGTTTTAGTATCCAAGTATTATTTCGTCAGATGTATCAAAATCAAAGACTAGTAATAATGTCCATTTACTATAAAAGTAAAACATAACCTTTCGACATTTCTATGAAATACTTCAAAATGATGTCAGATCCCTCAATGGAACGATCATACCCATAAATAACATGTGTTCAATGTTACTGGTCACAATATTCCATAGATAAAACTGTAATACATCTACTAGTCCCTTTTCTTTACAAAAAGAAAACAAGCAAACAAGCTGCAAACACAAATGTCACACTAGACCATGTTAATGAGATGGGCAATGCAAGCACATAGCCACAGCTACCGGGAGGCCGAGGCTGAAGGAGTACACCATAGTAAGTCCATGGGCAGTTAGCAACTCAGTGAGATCCTTTCTAAGAACAAACAATAAAATGTGGGTTGGTGTGCTGCCTAGTTTATGCCAACTCGACAAAGCAGAGTCATTTAGGAGGTGAGAACTTCAACTGAGACCACACCTCCATAAGATCAGCCTGTAGGCAAGCCTGTAGGCATTTTCTTAATTAGTCATTTGATGGAGAAGAATACATTTGGCGGTGGTGGTGCCATCCCTGGGCTCTAAAGAAGCATACTGAGTAGGTTATGAGAACAAGCCAGTAAGCCAAAAATCTTCCATGACTTCTGTATCCTGCCCTGACTGCTTGAACAGTGATAAGGAAAAGCAAGATAAATAAATCCTTCCCTCCCCAAGCTGCTTTTAGTCATGGTGTTTGATCACAGCGATAGCAACCCAGGTTTTAAGTTAGAGAAGTAGCTCAGTGGGGCTTGCCAAGCACACACACAGACCTAGGTTCAATCCCAGATACTACAAAAAAGAGAAATTAGATGATATTAAAATAACAGTGTAACACCTGTTATCTTATAAGCAACTGATATTGTACTAATGCTTAAAAACACTTCCCCCTCTGTTACGGTAAGACTGCAGCTGTGCACAGGGGTACACCTTTCATCCTAGTGTTCTGGAGGTAGAGGCAGATGGATCTTTGTGAACTGGAGGACACACTAGTCTACACAGTGAGTTCCAGGTCAACCAGGGCTACACCGTAAAATCTTGCCCAAAAAAACACGCACCATTAAGACTGCAGAGTAGCATCACAAAATAAAGACAAAGCTTTGGAATGGTTACCAGGCTTTCACCATGTCAATCAAATGTTCATTGGCCAGCCTTCTAACCTACCACTCACTGTGCTTACCCTGCAGAAACATTTACTCATCATTATTTCAAAGAAATATTACATGCCTTATCTGTACACTTGACACATGTAAAAAATACAGCAAACAAAATAAAGTTGTATCTTACCTATACTTTAGGGTTTTAACTGGAATCTGTAGGAGGCTCCCTCTTTCGAATGGAAGGTGCACGGTATCCCCATCGTCCTGAAGCATCCGCTCAGCTTCCTTTAAAGCACAGACATGAAGAGATTACTTCCTCCAGAATATCTCCAGGAGGGTCTGTTACCAGAAATACCCTAAAGACTTGGAAAGCCAAACTGACAGCCTTATTTAAACAGTGTATCTGTCCTAATGGAAACTTCCTCTGTCAATATGAACGCATACTTACAGCATGGAATTAAAATAACTACTTGTACAAACTTATTTCCCAAGGAATAACCTGTACTTCTGAAAACAATTAATACTGTGTAAAATCAGTATGGCTTATGTCTGAGTCCTAGTTACAATACATACATAGCAAAGAAGATAAACCGAGACCTCATGTCTCAACAGTTTACTGAGGCCGAGCTTCCTTAGTAACCCTGACAGAGCACGCGCCTTTGTTTTAGAGGAGCATCTGTGGATACAAGACATTGTTCATGTCCAAATGTAACTGTGTGCCATTGTCCCGCCAATGGCGATAAAAAGGTATCTCTTAACACTGAAAATGTCCCTTGGGTGAACATCATCCTAGGCTGAAAACCACCTGAACAAAAAACATGAACTAAAATTATGACCCATTAATAACGGAGAAAGACCCAAAGGAGTATAGGGAACAGAGATGACTCAAGCTCATCTCCCTATCACCAGGAATGCCACCATTTCCAAGTAACAATGTAATGGTGACTTTAATATAAATGTATGCAGTAAATTAATAATATAGCAGTTGTTTTCTTCATCCTAGTCTGTTCCTCAATAAAACGACACGGAAGAGATCAAGATTTATTTAATCAAGCTTTACCCCAATACCTGGTCACTCACTGATCTATTTTAGTCCTCTAATCTGGCTACTTTCCAGTCAAAATTCCCAAGACATTTGCATTTTAGTATTGGGTTGGCTCTCTGGGCTTCAGATACAATTTCCCCATGTTTCTTCTCCTCCCTTACGGCTCAATCTGCTTTTCTCTGTCTCCCCCTTGCATGGCTGGCATTAAGTCCACCCTTTTGTCTCTTCTGCCCAACTGTTGGCTGATTGACAAGGCAGAGAATAAAATGATAAGTGTTGTTTACAAACACTTATCATTTACACACACAGGAGATTCTTCATGTAGGCATTACAATGCGTGTCCAGATTGAAGCAAGGTATGAGGGCAGAAAAATCAGTATTTGAATAACACAAAGATAATCTTTACACACTGCACAAAAACATTATGCCTATATGACAATGTATCCAGATTTACAACTACTACGCTAATGTCCCAGAATTCTTTGTAACTCAATGGGGAAGAACTTGGACAAGCTGAAAGTCAGTTTTAGAAATTTCCCCCCACACAGATAATGTTCATTTGTGCCCGTGTTTTCTTCCTACTGCTTCTGTTCTGGCCTGGTAGCTGGGGTTTATCAGCCATTCTGATCCAAAAGGTGAATCTGAAAATGGACACTACGTGCTTGACACAGAAAGCAGTAACACAGAATCCCCAAGAAAAGGCAATGAGAAGATAGATCCCTAGGCATTTAAAATGCATTTTCACTTTTGTTCTTTAAATTTATATGGTTCTAAACCAACTAATACAAAAAGCAAACAATATAACCTGCTTATTTTATATATTTTGCAAATAAACATATCCTATAAGAAAAATAACCAGTAACTTACGTATTTACACATGCAGTGTTAAGGAAATCAAAACTCTTTTACTTTAAAATCAGAAGTTCATTCAAGTAGTTACAATAACTATTTTGTCATAATTCTGGCTGAGAATTATGTCCTTTTCCTATCTATATTTAAGTAACACCATGACATTTTAAAAATTAGTACTTGATGTAAGCTAGACTCTTCAGAGAGGAAGGAGCCTCAATTGAGAAAATGCCTTCATAAAAATCCAGCTGTAGGCAGGTCTGTAAGGCATTTTCATAATGAACGACTGATAGAAAAGGCTCAGCCCACGGTAGGTGGGGTTACCTCTGGGCTGCTGGTTCTGGGTTCTATCGGAAAGCAAGATGAGCAAGACAGCACTCCTCCGTGGCCTCTACATTAACTCATGCTTCTGGGTTTCTGCCCTACATGAATTCCAGCCTTCACTGCTTTTGAAAATAATTGTGAATGAAATAAACCCTTTCCTCCCCAAGATGTTTTTTTGTCATGGTGTCTTGTGACTGCAGCACTGGTAACCCTAACTATATTATGAGATAATAATGAGGAAAATACTATAATCAACAAAACAATAGTCAGCTTCTACTTCCTATTTAATAATAGAATAAAAGTAATTTAAAAACAAAACATCAAACCCAGAATAAGGTATTTATTTTTAAATATAGCTGTGGATCAATTAATGGTGGTACATAATAGTGAATATAAGAACAAAAACCAGGCTAGAGAGAAGGCTCGGAAAGAAAAGGAGCCTACTGCTATACAAGCCTGGCAATCTGATCTGACTCTAACCCACATAAAAGTCAACAAAACTGACGTCTGAAAGTTGTGCTCTTATCTCCACATACACATTCTGCACATTTCACATAAAACAAAAACCTGAATAAGCAGTTGGGCATGGTGGTGTGACTTAATCCCTACTTGGAAGATCGGGGGAAGTGTGTGTCGGGGGCCTGGGGGAACCCCTGTGTCCAAGAATTCAACAGCAGCATGGACAAAACCCCTGTCCCAAAACATACAACAGTTTGAGGAACTTATGCTTGATTATGGGTTTATTTGCATGTGTGTCTCTCTGTGTATGTGTCTTGCTCCATAACTGTAGTGGTTTGGATATGCTTGGCACATGGGAAGGAGGTGTGGCCTTGTTGGAGGAAGTGTATTGTGTAGGAGTGGGCTTTCAAGCTCCACCCAATGTGGAAGAGCATCCTCCCGGATGCCTAAGGAATCTAGTCTATCCTGGTTGCCTGTGGATCAAGATTCAGAACTCTGGGCTCTTCCACCACCATTTCTGCATGCAGGCTGCTGTGCTTGCCACCATGATGACAATGAACTGAACCTCTTCAATTCAATGTTGTCCTTTATGAGAGTTGCCTTGGTCATGGTGTCTCTTCACAGCAATAAAACCCAAACTAAGACAATTACACTTCATCTATTGCTTTAATACAGTTGTTGTCTCTTCCTGAATCTGGAGCTATGCTTCCTGTCTAGGATCCAGAGGGTGGCAACTGCAGGTACAAACGACTACACTCAGCTTTTAAACTGGGTGCAGGACAGGACTGTGACCTCAAGCCCTTGTGCTTGTATAGTAAATGCTTTTACCAGATGAACTATCTTAAACACACTGAAACGTCATTAGCGTGTCAAGCCACTAGAATACTGTTCCTGTGCTACACATTAACACACCTAGTGCATTTAAGGTTAAATCAGCATAAAATGATCGGGTAACGTTTCAGTACGGCCAAACATTGTTATTTCTGGTTTTGTTTTGTTTTGTTTATTTGTTTGTTTTGGGTTTTTTCTTTTAGTTTTACAGACTGTGCAAGATGGGGAAATGGGTAAGAAGCTGTGTTTGGGTAACACTGCCTACCCCTCTGCCAGATTTCAGTAAAACGGAATAATCGGCAGTGCACGTGCTTCATAAAGGTTCCCTGAGGATGGTAACAGTATCTGCTAAATGGTGCAAATCCTTAACAAAGGAATGCCTTTTTACCTCTTTCTCTTTTTTCTTTTTGTCATCTTCTTTCTTTTTCTTACTTTCTGGCATGAGGTCATCAAGCCAACTGAGTTCTCTTTTTGTGAAACACAGATCCATGAGTTTGCGCACAAAGACTAATGCAAGAACCTGAAGAAGATGGGAGAGACACAAACATAATGCACACACTGACAGAAAGAAAATTTGCTAAAGCATATATAATAGGATATGCTACATTCATGTTGTTTAAAAGTTCATTTACACTACATAGAGAAATCCTGTCTCAGAAGCCCTCTGCCCACCCCAAATTTAGTTCACACTTATTAGAAAGGAAAGTTATTTATTTCTATCTTCCTAAAAGTTGTTCTGCCCTTCTCAATAAAGATTTTACTTTATGTAAGTACCTATCATTAAAAATAGCTTTGTAACTCTTCGATACTGCATTAGAATAGTGGATCTCAGGTCTGAGCTTTAGTTTTCAATGAGGAAGGGTACAACCTTAGCTTGCTATCCTGTGGGAGCTCCGGTGAATGTTTGCAGATGGGACTGGCTTTCTGTCACCATTGCCTGCTATGTTTCATCCTTTCCTTGTTCTCTCCTCATTTAAACGTAACTTCTCCATAAACATTTTAGAGGGCCACAGTTTAGACAGAAACCTTCCGTCTACTTTGTGTGTTACAAATACTTTCCCCTGGCTCCAAGTACAACTCTACCACTCTGCACTGTTTAAGACGCCTCCTCTTACAGAAAAACACTTCACATGGCTAAATATTTTTACCATGCTTTTACCAGTAAGTTTTCCCATCTTCTTTAAAAGTTTTTTTCTAACCACTGGGATAAAGATACTTTCCTACTGCAACTGTATTCTACCTCTTAAAGCTTGTGTTCATGAAGGATTTCTTTTTTAATAAGAGGTTACACTGTAGACAGCTAATTATCAACATCATATATTAAATTTCCTGATGAACAAAATGACCACCTTTAATGAAATAATCTGTCCATGGTAATCCAGTGCAGACACACACACACACACACACACACACACACACATATACACACACCCCTAATTATACTTATCTGATTTCTTATTTTCTTATAAGTCTTGATTTTTAACAAAAACATAGCTTTTAAATAATAGGGAATATTTGTACAGTTTGATGTGCCTGACCAATTATACACATGTACCCCACACTCACAAAATACAGATTTTTGTCAGCCAGCTTTTTAAAACCTGACATTTCTTTCTCTAATTTTTAAAATCTCTTTTAAAAATGAATTAACTAGTAAATCAATTAATTTGCATCTCCAACATTACCCCCTACTCCTCTTTAATATTTACAATGATTTTTCTGGTTCACAACAACACCAAGTTCATCCTGACACACACATTTCAAATAAAGCTAGTAAAACTCATGATTCAGTGTTATATCCTATCTACATATACTACTTCAGAGCATGGGGTGCTTTATAACACTCAGCTTCACTGCAATCTCTTGTTAGAGTTTTATCAACTCCTGATAGTGCTTTGAGTTCAATTCCGTCCCTTATTAAAAAACAAGGTGAAGCTGCAACCCGAGGATTTTCATGTGTGGAAATAAGGTTTTGCAGACATAGTTAAGATAATTAAGTTGGATGAAGTAGGTCAGGCAACTAGAACACTCTGACTGGTGTCCTTATAAAATGGTCAGGCCATGTGCAAACCAAGTCAGAGACATGCTGGGGCAATTCAGATTGTAGCCATGAGCTACCCTGCAAAGAACCTAAGAAGCAGTGAGAGTGAAATCTGCCTGCAGATTTCAGAAGGTGACCCTGAATCTACACCGATTTCACACTTTAGGTGCCAGAATTTGTACATGATAATTTTTGCAGTTTTAAGACACGAGGATTGTGAAACTTTGAAAAAGAAAAAAGTCTCATTGTTAAGCCTTTTATTTCAGTTTACCCTTAAACATTTCCTGGACTTCAGCTACTGCTATAAGATTTTTATTTTCCATGTTAAACACTACTACTGAGGTAGATACTGTCTACTACTGCTTGTGTTCTTAGCCAGCTACTCAAAATACAACTGTCACCAATAGTAAGTTTCTCCAGTCTCCCTTCGTTAGATTGTAACTAAAGGGTTAAAGGTGTGTAAGTATATATATGCTGATAATTCATTCCTTCTGATGCTCAGTATCACTCTCTGCTTTACTATGGTATATGATGCTAATTAACAATGCTGAGCTTATACACTAGCATTTTATGCTGATTGTATTTAATAAGAAGATACTATAGATCTTTCACAACTTCATTAGGTTTAATACCTAATCTTACCAGTGTTTCCTGAGAAAATTTTCTAGCCTTTTATCTCTAAAAATATGATCAATACCTGACTTTTTGACATTCATCGAGCCTAGCCTGGGATTCTCAGCTACTTTTCTAGTCTTGTCTTGCACTTCGACTATGCCCTGATTTAACCCTCCTGCTTGGACCACTTGTAAAAATTCATTACATAGAACAACAATAATCTACTTCCTATAGATCAAGAAGTGGCAATTCATAAGTCCTAGGTCAAACATGGGCCACCAGCCATTTTTGTAGAACTCATGAAATAAGAATCGATTTTATAGACAACTTTTAGAATAATTCTGAGAATAGAGGTTTGTCTGTTTTCCTTCTTTATTTCTTCTTTGCTTCAGTGCTAAAAATCGAAGTCCATCTGTTCATATTCTAAGCAATACTGATACTGAGTAACACCCCCAACTTTGGCAATAAATACAGTATTGACTTGAACCTGAACACTGAAATGTTCCCTCCCTCGGTGAAAGAGAATACCATTCTTCTTTTTAGTACTTCTGCATTTTAAAAAGTCCAACTATCCCTTTAATTTTACAAGTAACAAATTATAAAAATGTATTTCTCTCTTCTATTATTCAAGTACACAGAGAATATTCTCCTGACCAACAAAGCCTAAAGTATTTACTATATGGCCCTTTACAGAGAGAGAGTCACTGACCCTTGTGCTCTAAGTGTCTGACGGACTGAAAGCCACTTGAGTCTCTTCTGCGTCTGTGGCTACATCTCTTTTCTTCTTCTTGAGCTTACATAAACACCTTTTTCTCTCATTTCCTTTTACCCCAGACTTGGGAGAAACTACTGGTTTTTGCTACATTTATTTTGCCTTAGTGGATAATAAAGTCTATGTATAGCACACATCTTCCTCTGAGTATACAACCCTACCTGTGCTCAAAGCTTCAGAGACATTTTTGTTACCATGTTTTTCCTTAAGTCCATAGGACTTTAGCTTGGCATTTTGGAAAGGGTTTAATTTCTAAATCTGTAAGGTTACTTTAATCGTTTCACATTGACATGAAATTTAGCTGCAATCTGGAAGTATTGCTCAGCTATATCTTAACAATTGAGTCTTTTAATGTTTTCTGAAGCTAAGTCACTCTCTTATATCATATTCATAAAAAGACAAATATTACCTATCTGCATAATTCTTGTGCAAAAATAATAATATTGAATGATGATTTAATGAATTATGTGGATTATGACTTATTAAAATCCTCTATGGCCTTCCTAAGTCTTAAACCTTTAGATTTATCAACTTCTAAAACACACACTGTAGAATCCCACTTCAAAGCCAAGATAGTTTAGCTGCTTTCCTTTATGCAGCTGCCTATCACATTTGTTCTATGAATGTCCTAAGTATCAGAGTTACTTAGAACTACAATACAGCTCTCCAGTCCAAGAACTAAAATATTAAAAATAAACAACTACAGCATACGAGAATACTCAAAATGGAAAGTACTAGTTTATAACTAGAAACAGTTCATCAACATTTTAAAAATAATTTAGGTATTTAAAGAATACACTTCTTCTTCAAGGCCGATTATAATTTTTTAAACATTACAATGAAAATAATAATGCCATTATGAATTAATAACAAAATAAATCTGAAAAATTCACCATCATCGGAAAAACTACTGCAGCAGCAGAGGCTTTGATCACCCACAGCAGGACCAGGCAGGTCAGCTGGACAACCGTGAACACATGCACCTTCCACAACGGTACATAGCGGAGGTAGATTAGGTCCGGCTGGTGCTTGGCAGGCATTCCAAATAACTTGATACGGTCAAAAAACTACACATGTAAGGAAGAAAAAGAAAAGAATCCATCAACAAAAAACATCTTAGCTCTTTAAGAAATAATTTTTAGGTGTATGCGTGTTCGTGTGTGTTAAATGAAACTGTAAGATCTTGGGCACGTTCTAATAGAACTGAAGAACGTTCTGGGAAAGAATCTCTGAATGTAAAGAGAAAGGAGAGAGAAAAAAATCAAAGCAGACAGAGCGGCTGGTTTATACCAGTAATCCTACAATTCTTGACAATGAGGCAGGACTACTGTAGGTTCGAGATAGCCCATGAGGGCAGCCCTGTCTCAAAAAAGCAAAACAAAACAAAGTATTTTTACTTTGATAGATTATAATATTTTAATAAATGTATCTTATATGGTCATGTTCCAAATGCACTGAACCTCTTTGAACTGTTTCCAGGATGTGAAATTAAATACAAACAGTCTTCCAAGGCTTTTCTAAGCTTAATACCACTAAGGCATGAACAGAAATCACCAAATCACCCATTGGAAGGTACTAAACTTTAATTTCCTCATTTATGAACTAGAAATAACCTACTGACCTCACAAGACTGTTATAAAAATCAAGTAAATAAGATAGCATCATTCCCTTACCATGGTAGATGTGGTTTGCATAAAAATGGCCCCTATAGGCCAATAGGGAGTGTCACTATTAGGAGGTGTGGCTGTGTAGGAAGAGGTGGGTCCCTAGGGGGTGGGCTTTGAGGACTGATGCTCAAGCTAGCCTAGTGTGGCATTGACTTCTGCTGCCTATGGATCAAGATGTAGAACTCTAGTAAGCACCATGGCTGCCTGCTTATCACATGCTTTCCACTATGACTAAGCCCCTGACACTTAAGTCAGCCCCAATTAAATGTTTTCTTTATAAGGGATGCCATGGTCATGGTGACGCTTCCCAGCAGTAATATCCTTAACTAAGATAGTAAACATGATTTAAAAAAAAAAAAAAAATTGCTGGCTTTGGGAAGTGCTTATAGCTACCTTGACATCAATGAGTGACTGGAGAACATAGCTTTTGTAAGAAGAGGCAGGCACTGTGGGAAATCACTGCTAATCTACAGTTTCTAATTGGGTCTATACAAACCTGAGCAATTTTAGCAGGCAGTTTCCACAAAGCATGGTGATCACTGGCTCTGGCTTCCGTATGGCTCCTCCTCCACTGAGCCCCACTGCCTTAATGCCCTGGTTTCTACAACAGGAATCCTCCTTCCTCCATCAGTCATCATTTTAAGAATTACAGAAAACAACTTATGTGCAAGGCTTCCTGTGCCATACGCGTTTATAAAAGCTAGGTCTTTCCATCCTGACCCTTTGATCCTCTCTCACTACACTGGTCCTCACTGTGCAGGTAAGTGACCTTTCATTGGGCTTAAGTAGAAGGAGGTGAGTTAATCATCTCATTCTTTGGGGTAAAGATATATAATGAGCAATAATCATCACTCAGTAAATGTCAATTTGATGCAATCAGACCAAAAATAGTCACAAATACAACTTCTGCAGTTTGTAAATAGTTCCGTTATTAAATACTTGCCTGAATTCCTTTCAATGATGAAACTCCCATATAAAGGAAAACACCGTACAGAACTGGCATTGGGATAAACTGTAAATAAAATTACTACAATTAAAAATCATCATACCGAAATAATTTTACAGTACAGAAATATATTTGATGAGTAACTATGGTGACAGAACTAAAAGTTCCTTTGTGATAAGGACTAGACTAACATTCCTACAGTAAAGAAACAAATAGGTGTATTGTTTATCCATTTGAGAGGCAGTTCCTCTACAGACTCTTCAAAAGGGAGTGTGCTCAGGTATGACTTCAGTCCACAGCTTAGTTTAAAAAAACCAAAAAACAAAAACCAGCCTTTCTGTGCTTCAGCTTGCTATATGATTAAATTTCTTCAAATAGATAGAGCACTCAGCAAAGCAGCTGACAGACCACCAGTCGCTACAGTATTAAATTACTGTTGCCCAGCACCAGCACAGTGGAACGAGGTTTACTAATGACCTTCAAACATCCCAGCATAGAGATGCCAACCCCCATCCTGGCAGGTCTTCTGTAGGAAACCCTGGCTATGTATATGAAATTAAAAGATACTTTAAATAGCTACTATCCATTTAAAAATAACAGCAATAATATTAATAACGCCGATAAGCTGGCATAAAGAACACTGTGAAAGGGGTGCACCTGTCTATATGTGGATGTGAACTGCCGGGTGTCTTTTTTTATCATGCTCTACCTTTTTATTTATTTGTTTGTTCGACTGAATGACTGCTTATCAAGGCAGGATTTCTGTGTGAAACAGAGTCCTGGCTGTCCTGCACTTGCTCTGTAGACCAGGCTGGCCTCGAACTCAAGAGATTCACCTTCCTTCTGCATGCTGGAATTAAAGGAGTGTGACACCATGTCCAGTTCTTTAAGATTAATATTATTATTTATTTATTTAAAGAAAGGGTCCCTTACCACATCCAGAGCTTATCAATTAGGCAAAACTGGCTGGCCAACAATCTCAGAGGACATATGTGTCTCACTTCCAGGGTGGCAGGATGTCAGGCTCTTTACTCATGGGTCCTGGGGATCTGAACTCACGATTTACACCTGCACAATAAGCACTTCACCAACTTAGCCAGGCCCAGGAACACGATTTTATGAAAACCTATAGTTTCTAAAACAAAGTGTAATTATCGAATAGCAGGAGGAGTCTTCAATTTGTGCCTGTACTTAGTGTATGACAATATGCTGCAATAGCCTCTTTTAATTTAAATACATGAAAAACCCTGCCTTTCACAGATATGTAGCCCTTAGAATGAGAGCCGGGTGGAATCCTGACAGGATGTCAGGGATTCCGAAATGCCCTTGGAGAGGGACTTGGAACATCTCTGTTCTAGGAAACATAAACATAAGTGTAAAAACCACAATTATAGCAGTCCTTAGGTTACAATGACAATAACTACTAGAATAACTAAATTCCTTTCTTCCTTTGTGTGTGTGTGCGTGTGTGTGTGCGTGTGTGCATGAATACACACAAGTGCTTTGATGTGTATGTGGAGATCAACGGAAAACCTGCAGGAATCAGATCTTCCACTATGTGCATTCTGGGCATGAAAGTAATCTTGTCAAACCTGGCATCAGCAAGTGCCCTTACTGACTGTTCCATCTTGCCTGCCCTTTTACTTCAATGCAGGGACTCATACTGCGTTTGACATGGCCTGGAACTCACTATGTAGTCCAGGCTAGCCTCTAACTTACAATTCTCTCTTTGTCCCATCCGCACCCCACACTTGCCCAAGTGCCAGGACTATAGACATGAGCCACCATACCAATACTACCAGACTAAGTTACATAAAAGAACTGAGGGCCAACCAATGGATCAATAAGTCACAGCCCAGCTATGTAAGCCAGGCAAACTTTAGGGTTGTCTCTGGAGCCCATTATAGAAGGACAGAAACTGATCCTTAAAAGTTGGTCTCTGACCTTCATACTTCCACTACTGTACATGTGTACACATGAACACACACACACACACACGCTCACACACACACACTCACACACACACATGCTCACACACATTTTTCTTAATTTAAATCACCAAGTTGAAAGAACTGTCTGTGAAGAATTGTTTTTGAAGAATGAAAAATAAATATGGAGCCTAAGTTTTATTTTAGAGTTCTCTTCATGTCTGAGTTGAGTTTTATTTTGTATGCCACATATAATTCATTAGAAGAGATGTAAGGGGAAATTTTCAAGAGCTTCAATGGGCCATCACCCCCAAAAGAATGTGTCAAATACTTCTCTTGTCTCCAAGTTCCTTTAAAATACAACCAGTACTATACACACTGCTGTCTGTCAGTTTCCTTGGCAGGCGGAGGCGTTCTTGCATGACAACCACACTGTACTCTACTCACTGCTCCTGCCCGTGCCCGAGGGCACGGTACATAGTCCACAGACACTTGGTACTTCAGGAGGCTGGTAACCAGGCCATGAAGTGAGCCCAAGGAATTCCAACCATAGACAACATCCTTTAAAGCTAGTACACACAGGTCTTCTCTACTTTAGGAATGGTATAAATTTTGATTCAACCATTTTCTTTAAAACAAAAATAACTAAACAAGCAAAGACAAATATGGAATACAAATATAAATAAAAAACTTTCAGATTAGATACTTTGTTCCAGAACTTTTTTTAGTCACTATTTTCTGTAGGATATACATCTGCAAAATATGGACATAAGAAAAATGTGATTAACAAAATTTCTTATGTGCTTCATTAGTAATTTTGGTTTTTTTTCTAGTGTTTATTTGCTACTTTCATTTTATGTGCTGTATAAAGAATATATTAAGTTCATTAACAGTACTTTAAAGAAAACAACTTTATTACATATTTTTCAATTACTTCCTGTATTATGGTCTAATCACCTGTTGATTAGGTCCTTCCAATTGCAGACTGTAACTAATGGATTTATAGGCTATAATTTATAAACCCACATGCTTACTATACAAAAACCACAGCCAAATGGTATTTTTAAATTTCTATGGATTTTAAATGACAGGGGAAAAAAACTAATTTTATATACTCCCACATATTTCAATGTTTTATTTCTTTACAACTAAGTATAAATGTTAAGGTAAGTAAGATTGTTGAACTCTGCCACAGGGTTTTACCTTTAATACTGAAGTCATGAACACAGAGAGGCCCATCAGGATAAAAATCATCAGCCCTGTAACCCGCTGTTCACGAATCCCGAGAAACTTGGGCTGTTCCCCTGGAGCAGAACATTCAGACTCTACTTTTAAACTGTTGACATGACTTATAGACAACACTGTTGCAGCCACAAACCACGGCAGGCCCATGATAGAGCAGACTCCCAACATGACACCAACCATGAGCAAGTCAAGGTGGTAGCCAGCTCCTTTCTGAAGAGGGAAATGAACACTCGTAAGTCAAGATTGTTGCTTCATATTAAAATTCTGAATTAATTATAAAGGAAGACCCTTAAAGAAGGCTTTCCTTTGGGTTCCTTTTACCTTGAGTTTGTGTTCTTTTCTGTTGATGATTACAGCTGTGATCTGCTGGTCCATAAAGATGAGAATGGTGCAAAGGAGAGCTGGAACAGCCGCAATTAGTAAGGTCCACCAAGGGTTATCTCCCAAAGGGCTGATGATCCAGCCCCTACTTGGATCAGTAGGCTAGTAACGTTTAAAAATAAAAAAAGAAAGGTTTCACTTCTTTATTGTATTAAATTTCCACAGCACATAACTGGACATATCCCATAAAATACCAAAGGACAGAAAAGAGGCTGGATTAGGATGTGTGGTAAATGCTCAAAGACAGAGAAATTCATCCTGTGCCTACAAGTATGCCCTTGTCATGGGACTTGCCCACTCTTTACGTAGAGTGGCATCTATTCCCTCTTCTTCAACCTAAGACAATCTTGTAATTTAATATACTGTGGTGGTGATTTGAATAGAAATGGCCCCCAAAGACTCATGTGTTTGAATGCTTGGTCAAAAGGGAGTGGCACTATTAGGATTTGTGACCACGTGGGAAGAAGCCTGTCACTACGGGAATGAGCTTTGAGGTCTCCTATGGTCAAGCTACACAACCATTGGGGCACCCAGTCTCTCCTTGCCACCTGCTGATCAAGATGTAGAACTCTTGACTCCTCTAGTACCATGTCTTCTGGCACACTGCCATGTCCCCATCATGACAATAATGGGCTAAACCTCTGAACTGTAAGCCATCCCCAAATAAATGTTTTCCTTTTTAAGAATTGCCATGGTCATAGTGCCTCTTCACAGCAAAGAAACCTAATTAAGACATATACAAAGCAAGACCAAAGTGACATGTATGGTTTCTCATTCTGGATTTAAATCCTGAAGTATCCTCTTAACCTCTCCAAGTCCTAAGACACGACTGTGCTGTTGAATATAGTTCCTTCCAGGGAAGACACAACACAGAAAGAGAAAGACTACCACTCCAAGTGTTTCAGGTATCAGTAAATTAACCTAGACTGCCCCCCACGCAGCTGCTAGGGGACTAGACATGTGAAAAGTGTAGGACCTACTGACCAGACCACAGCCCACCTGGGCAAGTCCACCTGCTAAAGAATTATAAATAGAGGTTCAAAGACAATTTTGGAATTGAACTTTTGGTTTTGTCTGTTTGAATTTGTTTATTATGAAGAGACAAGGTGGCGCTACGTAGTCTAGGCTGGCCTGGAACTCACTATTTAATCCACACTAGACTTTAACTCCCCAAGTCTCCTGCTTCGGTTTCCTCAGTTTACAATTACAGACATGCACCACAGTGCCCATTTTAGAGAATGTGTTTTGATAAGGTTTGGCATGCAGAGACAGATACGTAAACTAGAATGATACTTTAACAAGGCCCTATATACACTATGGTGAAATAAATCTCTCTTGTACCAACTCCTAAAGCACCTGGTGTTAAGATTCTGGAAACTAGTGGTCATGGCAAGGTACCGTGAGTCAGAATTGGCCCAAATAACTATTGACAAAAATCTGGCACTTTACCAGATTCAAACACATTTCAATGTTGTAACATGAAACTGATTTTTTAAAAAAACACTCTAGGTATGAATTAGAGAATTCTGTACTCTGAAGGACAAGAGGTACTAGAATGTAAACTGATATTTGTCAGTGCAAAGGTAAATTGAGGACTGTAGTGCACAAGATCCTGGTTCAAGCCCTTGCCTCACTAAGTAGTCTGGTATTTCCAAAACCTAATAGACACTTGTTTTAGTACTTACCTCGAACTTTTCAGGAACGTGAAGTTTAGGAGATGGAATTCCTACAAGGTAGTCAATTGCAACCATTATTACTATTGTGAGAAATACAGCAAAGTCACTGATTGTTGATCGCACCTATAGTAGAGGGATTACAATAATATATCATAGGATTACTTCCTGTCCTTTGTACATAATTCATTTCTTTCTCATAAAATATGTCACTGATACATGGATGAGAGTTTTAATACCTAACAATGTTTTATGAGTTTATGTCCACCTCATCCTCAAAACATAAGAAACAAGTCACAACACCACTTTCCCACAGTACTACGACCTGCCTCCTATGTGCCCAGACCTGACAGATACATACAAAACTCACAGAGGTCCGTCTGCCCCCCAGGTGCTGAGATTAAAGGCATGCCTGGCCAATGTTATTTTTTACTAAAAGGAATTTCTCTTATGTATTTAGCATAAAGCACTAACTTTAAATAATAAATTCTTATTCTGAAATAAACCAAGTAACTGGAAACATAAGGGTTACCAAAATTCAATCCCGTTACCTTGGTAGGAAAATATCTCTTGGTCTTAAACTGCTTGAGGAATGAAGACAGAAAGAACGTCGTGAAAAACAAGACGACACACCAGAAGAGCACATCAGGGACATAAGGCCCGTGAGGCCCACAAGCTGATCCCACAAACATACCGTGGAAGGTCTTACACTCCTGAATGGGAAGAGAGAGAAGGAGATGGACATTTTCAAATATCCAATAGAGTAGTCATGAACATGGTTGAATCTAAGATGTCAATTTCATGCTTTACCTAGAGAGCTTCTGTTGGGCTTAACTATACCACACCATCAATTAGAGGTATTATAATATTTCTATCAAAATCATTCAAAGAACATTTCACCAGCTTTCTCCTTTTTTTCTACTGCATGTTCCCTTTAGAGAAGGCTCATGATGAGTGCTAACTGTGGAATGTTTCCTCTGCATCTCTGTAGGCCACTACTGCAGTGCTTGAACAGATGGTTTCTAAATAAAAGCACCAGACAGAAAATAACTACTACAGTCTCTACAGATGCTGAATGGAGCACGGAGAAAGCACTGCCTTAAAAGACAACTGGAGCTGGGCATGGTGGCACACACCTGTAATCCTTATCTCTCTCAAAGTGAAGCAGAAGGACAGGGAATTCAACGTCTAAGCTATTCATTATTTGATGCCAACCTGGGGTAAATGAGACTTAATCCTTCACCCCTCTCCTAGAAATAGCAGGAAAAAGGTAATCAATTAAGCTCTGATTTGACACATAAGATTAAAACATGGCATTTCATGAGCAGCAAAGCGGTCATTAAAATTTTAGTGAAAGCACCACATTCTGGTCTGGTGCTATAGCTCAGCAGTAAAGCACTTGCTTAGCACATGTGCAGCCCTGGGTATAAGGCAGTAGTTCTCAACCTGTAGGTTAAGACTCCCACAGGAGTCATATATCAGATATTTACACTATGATTCATAACAGTAGCAAAATCACAGTTTGAAGTAGCAATGAAATAATTTTGCGGTTGCGGATCAGCAATTGTATTAAAGGGTTGCAATATTAGGAAGATTGAGAGCCACTGGTCTGAAGCCTGACACATCACTTAAAAAAAAAAAAAAAAACAAATATAACAGAGGCTGAAGAATGGCTCCCAGGGGCAAGATGCAGAGACCCATGTTGGGTGCTCATAACTGTCTGAAATTCTAGCTCTGAGAGAAATCTAATACCTTTTTCAGCCTTTGTGAGTATCTGCACACACCCAGACACATGCAGATAAATTAAAAATAACAACTGAAATAACAGAACAACATATTTTGAAAACAATCTACATATTCATTATCAAGAAGAAAAGTTAAGTATAATCACAAAACGCTGAGAAAAGCTGAACACGGACGCTCAGATTTTGAGTCTTAGCAGAGGGGAGGCTGAGACAGGAAGACTGCTACAAATTTCTAGGCCAGTACAGGCTACTGTGTGAGACCACCTCTAAAACAAAACAGGCAGAGATAAAAGCCAGGTTCCCGTGGGCCTACGGCACTTCTCAACCCTTCACGCACTTACAGAAACTGTCAGGTTTCCCCAGGAAACACTGTGTGCTGTCACATTGTTCCTCTTCCACAGCTCCAGAGTTTCATTGCTAGGATTAGATGGCTCAGCACATACACATCTGAAAAATAAGCAGAATCAATTTTTAAGAATCCTACACTTAATTTCTGTTTTTTTTCTAAATCAATTGCACAAGGTGGTAAACGTCTCAGCATTCCTTCCATGTAGCAAACATACAGCGTAGGAGATGAAACAGAAAGCAGAAGCAGGGTACCCCAAATCTGAAGCCATGGTGATGTGTTACAGGGTACTCCAAATCAGGAGTTATATAGAAAGACCTTGTCTTCTGCAGTAGAGGCAAAAAGAGGAAAAAGGAGAAAAAAGAGAGAGAGAAAGTCTGTCAATGACATTTACTTAATAACAATGATTGGCTATAACATTTGGGGAGGATAAAAAAGGCACCACATTTACAGTAAGACTTTTATCACAATCTTATCTCCTTGGCCCGCCTCCACGGTTCTCCCTTCTCTGTGTAGCCTGGCCTGTCCTGGAACCAGCTCTGTGAGCAGAGTGAACTGCTGTCTCTTGATGGCCAACAACACAAAAGCATTGCCAACAAACTCACAGTACCACTGTTCTACTCGCTCTCACTGTCTCTGACCTTACAACTCAGGCTTAGCACAGTGGGAGCACAGACCACAGTCCCAGCACCCTAGAGGTATGGGCAGGAGGAGTAAAGAGTTCAAAGTAAGTCATCCTTTGCCAGTTAGGCAACCTGAACAAAAGGTAAGAAACCATATTCCCTCTTGTGCCGCTAGGGATGGAACCCAGAGCCTTAGGCACGATAGGCTATCACTACCTATGTTCTTAGCCAGTACTACTCACTCTTTAAAAATAAAATAGTTTTACATTCAGATGTGATAGGAGATGATTAAAATCAGAAAGCAGTCCATAATTATTTCAACTACCACTTTGTAAATGCCAAAATTCAAAGCAAAGAAGACACAAAACAGACATTACACATGAGATTAGGCATCGAAGTGTCTAGTGTTTTCAAGTAGGTGAGTGCTCTACAATAATTTTCAGACCCCTTCCTACTTTGCCCAAGGCTATCTTTTATTCTGAAGTTTGAAATTCTCAGTTCCCATCCAATCAGAGGGGATTTATACCAAGCACTATAAACCTAGTCAACAACCTTCAGCTGACGAGGTCATGGACTTGAGAGGCAAACTTACTTCCACTTTCCTATAGTTACACTCTAGAAATTCTTACATCTAATTATGTGTAATTTCCACCTTCATCAAAGAAGCTCCTTTTTGCAGCAGAGATCATTACAAAGAACCATAATGGATTAAATGCAAAGAACACTTGACTGTGAGGTGCCTATCCTCAATTGGTGATTCTGCAACATAACCTGCACACCAACAGCTCAGAGAACATTGTAAAAGAAGGAAAAGAAAGACTACAGAGGTCCAGGACATTGTCCCTTCTATATAAGACAGCAAAGCTGTGCCCATGAAATCTTAGCAATACAGTCAAGACCTACAAAGTGACATTGGCAGAGACTCCACTGGGGATGAAGGCAATCTCACAAGGCCCTACCTCTAGAAGAAGAGGCACAGACAACTAATGGCTGTTGAGAGGGAGACTCAGTCTCCGACAGTGACAAATCCCCTAACAGGTTATCCAAATGGTCAGTCCTAAACACATACATATTTGATCAGTATTAACTGGGGTAAGCAGGTTATATTTATATACACATGTGTGTCAGTATGCATGATTGGTATATAGATATATGTAAACATAGTAGTTAATAAGAATCATGATTTTGAGAGAAGAATGGACATGGGAAGACTTGGAGGAAGAAAGGGTTGGGTAGAAATGATATTAATACAGTACTCATGTATAAAATCCACCCCCTCCCGCAAAAAAAGCAAACACAGAATTAACTGAATGGCACTTAGAAGGCAGAGTTCAATTTCAACCAGGTCTATGTAGCTAGATCAAGATCAGCCAGGAATATACAGTGAGACCTTATCTTTAAAAAAAAAAATCAAATGATAGGCTGGAGATGTTCAGTGATAAAGCCTGCCTACCATGCACAAAGATCTGAGTTCCATCTCCAGCGACACAAAAAAGTACTACTGAAATACCTTTCTGGATAGCAATATACTATATGTAAGGATGAGCATTTGTTGAACGCTCTATACATTAAAAACATAATAATATAAAGTGTGAGGAATATTTGAGTACAAAAATATATACCCTACATCCTTCCATATGCCTAAGAGTGACTATTAAAGAATACAGGAAAATCCATAGAATGTCAATTGTAATGGTTAATCTTGGTTGTCAACTTGACTACACTTGGAATCAACTAAAACACAAGCTGCTGGACACTCTAGTGAAGATCTCTTGATCAGATTATGTGAATCAGGAAGACTCATTCTAAATATGGGCAGCACCTTCTGGTGGCAGCTGAGATAAGGGGACATGAAAAAGGAAAGTTTTGCTTTCTGCCTGCTTGCCTGCACTCCACTGGCATCTATCCTGTCACTGAGGTGGTCCTGCTATTAGAACCAACTTCTCTGGGATTCCTAGGTACAATGAATATCAGCAGCCCTCCAGAAATTCTCCAGAACTCCAGCACCCACCCAGGACTGCTGAGACAGCCAGCCTCTCAGATTGAACAACTATAGGTTCTGAGCCTCTCCAATGTCAGACCATTATAGAATGGATCCTATAAACCAAACAATAAACGGCTCCCATTCCCTCACCCCCTGACACACACGTTTTCATTCTTATCAGCTCTGCTCCTTTAGAGAGCCTAGTAACATTTAAACTTGCCAACCCAACTCCAACAGAAGACTCCGCACTTCAGTTACTTTGTTACTTCAGCTGTATTAGTTTCAGTTCCCATTGCTATAGTAAAATACAATGACAAAAGCAACATGGGCAGAAAGGGTTTATTTAGCTCACACTTCCAGGTCTGGCTATGGGGAAGTCACGGTGGCAGCAGTTTGAAGAAGCATGGCATGTTGCATCCATAGTCAAGAAGCACACACACATCAGTTCTCAGCTCACTTCCAAGATCCCCTGCATAGGGGATGGTGCCACCAGCCCTTAGTTGGTGGGTCTTCCTACCTCAAGTAATGCCATCAAGATAGTCTCCTACAGATATACTCATGAGGCCAACCTGATTCAGACAATCTCTCATCAAGACTCTTTTCCCAGGTAACTCTGGATTATGTCAACTTGGTAATTAAACCTACTATTATATTAATAAACAAAAGTAAATAAATTTCATCAACTATAATTCTACCCACAAACATTTTACCAAACTTTCATCTGAAATATTTCAATTGCCAGATACAACTAAATACAATGAACACTATATTGCAAAGATTCCATTTTCTTTTGTTTTGCTATATAGCCCAGGTAGACCTTTAGCTTGTGGCACTTCCTCTTGCCTCAGTCTCCTGAGTACTGGGATTAAAAGTTTAAAAAAAGTTTGTTTGTTTTTTTTTTAAAAAAAGAGCCTGGCTCTTTAAAAAAGAATTCCATCTTTCTTATGCTCCGATATCTTAGAAAATATATATTTTAACATAAGGATGAAATAGAAGCACTTACGTGTAACTGGTCAATTCATCCAAGTTGTTGTGCATATTAAATGCATATATTTCTCCTAAATGAAAAAGTTTCTCCAAAGCTTCATAGATGAATATGATACAAATGAGAGCCGCAAAAGCTTCTTCTGTGAACCGAGTAATGTAACAAACAAGGCTGCTTGCATCTGTTGCGACCAATACAATGCACAAGAAAGAAGTCCACAGACCAATACTGGTTCTTAATGACAGATAGGAAAGGTGATAATCCCTGTTTTGAAATATAAGTGGAGACATGATCACCACGTACACACAGATTTGCACCTAAAGTTTTTCATAACAAGCAGTAAAAACACAAACACAGGATTCCTTTAAAAATCACAGTTACTAAATTGCCAAGTAATGATTAGATGAAGCTCTATGTCTTTTGCTTCAACTGGAGACTTGGTTTATTAAAGATTTACAGTGAAATTATGCTAGGTAATAAAGGGATAAAACCATTTGACCTCACATTAGCAATCAGCTGTATGGAGCAATGACAGATGACCCATGGCTGACTCCTCTGACGACAGAGACCCCGTACGTTAGTGGGGTG
>JADRCH010000125.1:1453738-1479006 GCA_019843965.1 Rhynchomys soricoides
CATGGCTGACTCCTCTGACGACAGAGACCCCGTACGTTAGTGGGGTGAAGACAGTACCACCCCAGCATCTTGCCAACGTTAGTGGGGTGAAGACAGTACCACCCCAACATCTTGCCACCACTACTCCCTCTTCAGCTGCCACTCTGTCTACAGAATTAATTTCAAATAAGGGATTCCTATAAAAGTCATTTCGTCGACTACGTGGAGCATGCCACGTCAAAATTATAATCAAGTTAAAACCAGAGCGAGAGATTACAACAATCAAATATTCGAATGTCTATGTTGTTTCAGATTAAAACACTCAAGTGCACATATGTCATATAGGAAACAATATTGCTAATGCTGAATTTAAAGTTTATTACCTACAGTTTGCCCACAATACCCAACAGCCTAGCCATAGATACTAACACTGCAATTTGAAGGCTTTAAGCCCTTATCCCTTTACACAAAATCACCTGGCAAAGTCAGTCTTGGCTTTCAAGATCTACTTCACTGTAAACTTCCTCTATAAGACCTGCATTTCCCCTAACAAACAGTTCAGATAAACATCTTACTGGTTTAATTTTGCTAGCATTAAGGATTTTTACTGTTCCTCAAATGATTTGGTTATCATTACTCCAGTCCATTAAATTAGCACTGATGTCAATCTTATTTACCCTCATCTCTACGTTGCCGGGGTGGAATGGTAGTAGGAACCTTGGTAGGACAACCACATAAAAACCTCAAAGACACTGACGATACACATATTGTTAACATAGCTAAATGTCGCTCACAAGCAGTACAATGTAACATATATTTAACAGGTGTACAAACACAGGGAATGAGAATTTCTACTTACCTACAGAATTTAAATAAAATTTTTTCAAATACTAGGACTGGACCTGTGCTCCCCAGAATTGTCAGAGGTTGCCCAGCAAACAATGAATAGGCAATCCCAGTTAATGATGCTCCAAAAAGAGACTCTATTGCACTCTGTTTAAGGGGAAAATGAACAAAAGCAACACATCAAAAGCTTATCTCTAACCTACTACAGCACAGGTAAGAAATCTGAAAACATGGATACTAGCCGAGTAGTTACGAAATCAAAGCAAAGACAGTATTGTGCTTTAAAACTAAGTCATATATATGGAAAATTACAAATATATCATCAAGTACATCAAGAAAATTGTTTATATTGCATATTTAATTGAACTTTTGGCAATCATACTAATTCAACATTGACACAGTAAGACACAAGGCGCAAAGACAGACACATGGGGCTTCAGTTTCATCTGTGCTGTTTTACTTGTAAGCCTATGCAAGCAGAAAAGCATGTGTTATTTTTACTAGTTTTATAAGACTGAAGTAAGTATTTTTCATTCTGAAAATAAAAAGCACATTACTTAATCAGGTGATTAAAAAAGTAGGTAAGTGTGTGACCCTTTCTTACTGTTTTCTATAAAGGCAACTTTCCATATATTTTTTTGAAAATTAGAATGACAGATTTAATTGATTTACTTCAAAAATGATATAGGTAACATAAACAAGGTAAATGCGGGGGGGGGGGCTGTGTAAAAAATTCACAAAAACAGTAAATATGTTAGGTATTTTATGATTAAAGCCCATCAAAATGAGATAAAACAGGACAGCAATAGCTCAGAGGAGTTTAGTGAGTAAGGCGGAGCAATGCTGGATTTCACTATCAGCATTATAGCCTGGCAAATGACGTTAGATGGTAAAGCAATGACAATGCACTACTATGCCACTAGACAAAGGGTAAGGTCAGAGAAAAAGGAAAAGAATTTACCATTCTTAAACATCAAGGCCAACTGGGGTATGCTATCCACAAAGGAGAAAGCCCAGGATTGGTAAAAGCAAGACAAGAAGTAGTAAGAAACAAAGGTTCTGAAACAAGAGACAGCACAACAGCAGGCGGGAACGGGGCTGCCCTGGAAGCCTGCAGCGGCAGGGCCTGGAGTGTAGCTGCAGGTAACTATAACACTCCGAGTGTTTGAACAGGCACCTTCAAACCCTGTCTGTTACTTAGGACATATCATCACACAAATACAGCAGTTCTCACCATCAGTTCTAGCACCATCATCCAAAACAAAGTAACAAAATAAAGTAGAACTGAACTACTGGCAACACTGAAGAAAAAAAAAAAGCAACCATATTAATAACAGGTTAAATGTACAGAATGTTTTCCTTTTGAAAAACAGGGTTTTACTACAAAACACAGGTCCACATCACCAACTCCTTAATTCTACTACAATATGCACATTTTAAAATTGAGTTTGACTTAAAGATGAAAATGTCTAAGTGAAATTCTGAAAAAGCAAGTAAAAACTGAAAGTACATCACAAAACTCATCTGAAGCAGGTGAGTACAAACTTGAGGCCCCTCCCCAAGGTCTGGGCTAAAGATGTAGACACAACCCCCAGAACCTCTGCCGTTACCATGTCCAGCCACCGCACAGCCCTGTGAGACCCGCAAGCTGCCTTTCCCAGTGTGGACTGCTGTACGCACATCCTCGTCACCTCAGGGCCCTGGCTGTCATGGCTGGGCCAATTCACTCCTTGCACTCTATGAATCAGCTAACTTTCTACCTTCCTTCTCTCCCTATAACGAAACCTCAGTTTCAACCCTCATTGGCATGAGTGGTCCAGTATTTCTTCTTTCTTCTGCTGGACACAACCTATGAAAATGAGTTCTCTCAAATGCCAACGATGGACTTTGGCAGCAAACACCTTCCATCCGCACTGTTTCCTCTGTAAAATGCTTGTTTTCTCCACTTCTGTAACTTCAGTCTCCACAGTTCTCCTTTCTCACAACAGTCCAGCAAACACAGGCTACCAGTTCCCATCTTTCCAGTTAGGCACTCCCTGCTATACTTATCTCTCTCCCTAATCTAGTGCCAAACACAATCTCAGGCACAAGGTGTCAAAGGGCAGAAGTAGACAGGCAGTGACAGTCCATGAGCCAAGCAGCAGTATTTCCAAGAGCTAATAGCTAAGCCACATTTCAACAGCGCACGGCAGAGTTACAAGCACTATTTTTGACAGTATATAAAACAACTACAAATATGTATATTTGAAACAATGATTAAAGGCAAAGGTAAAAAGAAATCTAAGTAAAAAAAAAAAATTCAGAATTAGAAATATTCAATTTTTAGGTTTTAACCTTGTGTTCTAAAAGAGATATGCCTTTATAATTTAATAACTATTGCTATTTAGATTTAGCTACTGTTTTTACCTCTTATCTATAAAAATACAAAATTTCTTTAAATAGTAAATATTATTACAAAAAACCTTCAGAAATCAAGAATTATAAATCATGTTGCTTATATACCATTAAAGTATATTTAAACCCCCATTCAATATGCCATTCAAGATTTTATGAAGACTCAGTTCCTAGCATGGCATCAGCATGTATAGCAAACAGGACTCTACATTCACATGAAAAAAAAAAAGGGGAAGCCAGATTCAATTACAAATAAAAAAGCTTTTGCAACTTTCAAACAGATTTAATAGCAAAATGAAAATAAACATAACTTCAAACCCCCGCCCCCTCTACAGCTACATTCTGTTTTGAACAGTCTCAGCCCAGTCACCAGCTGGGGCCATAACCCTGACCCTATAATAACTAACAAGACACAGGATAAGGACCCCACGGGTAAATTTCCCACCATGACCCACCCAGAGCATCTCCCCCACAGCCCCCACAACCCCCAGAAGACAATGGAAGTCTTACTCAATTTACAGCCATTTTCATCAAGCAATGTAGGAAAAAACTATTTGGTTTTTTGTTTGTTTGTTTATTTTTACCTCAACTGTGCATCTTCTCCTGTTCAAATGTCTTCCCCATGTTTTCCACAGCAATTACCTTTGGGGGAAGTCTGCTTGGGGACAGGTTAATGCTGTGGGGAGACTCTTCAAATACAAGCACGATAGTGAGACAAATGCACACAGACACTTGCCTCTGAGGAGCTGGGAGCCTGGCCACTACCAATCTTTTGTACTCACTATTCTGCCTTCTGTAGCTTCTCCAAGCAGCCCTCCAAAAGTGATTACAGGAGACATACAGGCACAGTATAGGAAAAGAATCGAGGCCAGGCACTGCAGACTTAATGCATCCTTGAAGTCACTCAAGAAAAAAGGTGCTTTCCTTTTGATGTCAAGTATCAAACCACCAAAAAGCCTAAATAGGTGAGATGAAACTCGTCAAGCTGTAGACTAGAGGATTCTAACTAGTTCAAACTAAATCTATGGGCTACATAGAACTGTAGGTGCTTACTGTTTTGTCAATAAAAATTTAAATCATGGTATAACTTATAGAAGATACGCTCATTGACGCTAATGAAACGATGTCAGAGGAAAGATACATCTCATTAAATTAAAGGAAACAATACTACAGGCTATATGCTGAAAAGGCTGCGGGCAAATGACTTTATAGGAGGCATTTTAACTTGGATTGCAAATATAAATACAAGTAAACATACAATAAACAAAACCTAACCAGCCATTCACATAAATGTGCAAATGCAACTCTATTCTTTATCTGTATTGCAAATCTGAAAGGCAATGGGCAGAAATAGAGAGAAGGCAATTATATCTTACTTAGTTCTTAGTGTGAATGTAGAATGCTATGCTTTTAATACTGAAGTTGACTAATAACTACTTTTATAACTTTTAACTATTTATTTATTTATATGAATAATTCTGTCTGGGAAAAGGAAAAACCTTAAAAGCTATTTCTGTATATTACTATTTATTTAGTGTGTATGTTATATTAAAAAAACAAAGAGATTTTAGTAAGAATAAAAATCTATGTTTACATTAAAACATCAAAGCCGTACCATTTCAACTTTTAAAAAAATTATGCTGTTTTGATATTTTTAATCTGAAAATGTTCCAGTAAAATATAAATACCCTAGGAAATAGGGAATCTTCATGTTCAATGCCATACCTCAATTTAGCTGAATTCTGCGTGGTATACAGAAGGTGCCAAATCAATACTGCTAAACTGGAAATTCAGAACAGTCTTATGCCTCAGGAAATGGGTGATTATATATATATATATATTAAACACAAGAACATGGATAAATATTATATTTAAGCTGTAGAGGGTTTGGATGTTCCAAACTTTACCATGCTAATTTTTTAAGTTAAATACTAAAATAAACCATGAAGGCATGATGACAAATAGACGTGATTCTATAATCTGTAGCAAAAAGAATCAGTTTTAAATTAAGAAGATGCCAATGGCAATGTAGAAAATAAATCGGCACCACCAAATAAACAACTGACTATTTTAGCAGGTGGCAAAGGAGGCTCTCAGGGGCTTAAAATATCCATCTTAGGCACTGGTACTTCTCAGCAACTAACCGTGTCTCTACTGTACAAAAAATGGTTCAGCTAATAGGAGACCAGCACTATTGGCATAGAGATAAAATCTTATTCTGTTACACTCGTAAAGGCTCTTACACTTCTCTAGTCAATGATTATGAACTTAAGTCTGCATTGAATCTATTAGTTGCTGTTGTCAACAGTGTGTATATATGATATTCTAATTTCACACAGCTTTCACTGCAGGCCCTTTGGCCCCACAGTGACTACCAGTGCCTGTGCAATACCAAGAGCCTTACTTCCGTACAGTATGGACATGCTATCACAATTAACTACTACAAAGTAATTTAAACACATTTTATTACATTTTACATTTCTCTTCTTTACTTTAAAATTAACTTTATAATTTCTCTAATAAAGCTTCCAGGTAGTCAGGTATAATCATGCTTGTCTGTCTAAATTTATTGTATTTCAAAAGTAATGATCACATAAATTTTAAATCTTACACAATTTACAAAAATCATTCAGGACAATTCCATTTTCATCTCATAATTCTTTAACTTGGAAAAAGATACATATTTTCTTTCAGAACTTTCTGTAGAGGTCACCAAAAACCCACATACTATAATTTTGAGTATATGTTCCATTATTTTAAAATAAAGATTGGTACATATCATTGAAAACGTTTTAAATGCATGAAAACCTGCCTTAATGTCATATTATCTTATAGAAAATGCATGTCTAAAACCACACAAAACTAAAAGTACAAGATTAAGTTCCAAATACTTGAGGAGTTAAGAAAAGGACTGTTGGTGTCTTTCCATCAGATCAACACCTAATTCCCCTAAGTAACGTCTGTACCCACCGTCCAGTCCTTTGCAGCTCAGGCCCAGCATGATGGTCAGCCTCCTTAGGAGGGTCAGCAGACATTGGAGCAGATCCATTGGGAAACACAGGGATCTTCCTTTTTTCCTGAATGCCACAAAAATATACTTTCAGAATTCAATTTTAAGACAACTGGTATCTGAGACGGCTGGAGGGGATATTACACCTGTGACGGTTTTACCCAGGTACTCTCTGGTAAAAAACAAGTTTCCTAGTTTAACTTTTAAAACAATAATAATTAAAAAGAAGATAAATTTAGAATAATTTACCATCGACTCCTGTTCCTATTTTAAATTTACAAGTAGCTTTCTTCACTATATTCTAACATCAATGCACTATAAGATATATTCAAATTTCTATTCTACAATAGCTATTGTTTTATTAAATTTCCACTGCTGTTATAAAACACCACGACCAACGGCACCTTGGGGGGAGGCTTTATTATTTCAGCTAATATGTCTTGATCATAGTCCTTCATGAAGGAAGTAAGGGCTAGGAACCTGAGGCAAGAACTGGAACAGAGACCATGGAGGAACACTACTTCCTTGTGTCTCATGGCTTGCTCAGCCTGCTGTCTTATACCATTCAAGACCACCAGCCCAGAGGTGGCAATGCCCACAATGAGCTAGGCCCTTCCACATCCATCAAGAATCAATCAAGAAAATGTCCTACAGTCCCTGCCTATGGAAGCATTTTGTCAAGCAAGACTCCCTATTCTTGTATAACCCAAGCTTGTGTTAATCTGACAAAACACCAGCTAGCCTAGTGTACTGGCTAGTTTTGTGTGTCAACTTGACACAAGCTGGAGTTATCATAGAAAAAGGAGCTTCAGTTGAGAAAATGCCTCTATGAGATCCAGGTGTAAGGCATTTTCACAATTAGTGATCAAGGGGGGAGGGCCCCTTGTGGGTGGTACCATCTGTGAGCTGGTAGTCTTGGGTTCTATAAGAAAGCAGGCTGAGCAAGCCAGGAGAAGCAAACCAGTAAGTACCATCCCTCCACGGCCTCTGCATCAGCTCCGGCTTCCTGACCTGCTTGAGTTCCAGTCCTGACTTCCTTTAGGAATGAACAGCAACTTGGAAGAGTAAGCTGAATAGACCCTTTCCTCCCCAACTTGCTTCTTGGTCATGATGTTTATGCAAGAATAGAAACCCTGACTAAAACAAATTGGTACCAGCGACCAGTGAAGTGGGGTATTCCTGTGACAACCTGACCATGTTTTGGAGAAGACTATGGAAGGACTTTGGAACTTTGAGCTAGAAGAGCCATTGGGATGTTAAGAGCTCTGTGAGGTGTTCTGTAGGAGCTTGAAAGATAATGTTGAGAACGGTGCAGAAGATGGAGGGCTGGCTCATGAAATTTCAGAGGGAAGACTCTTATCAGGGCCATTGCTATTTTGACTGTGAAGATTCTGTGGTTTTGGTTAGCTGGGGCTGGAGGATCAGCTTTGATGAACAAGATACCAGAACTACTAAAGCAAAGCCATTGCATTACTGGGACTATTGATGCTGGTTAGCTGGAGCTGGGAAGTTGGCAGTGATTGGGAAGAGAACAGCATCAATGAGGTGAAATCTTCTGAGAAGTGTTTTCTGAGAGCACAGAGTCTGCATTCCACAGATAGCCAGGGTTGTACTTTGTGCTGTGGCTGGACTTGGTAATGTGTAAGAGTCACCCAGGTGGTACTGGTTTTGAAGGCATGAAGGAGTCATGAAGAGCAGCTGAGGCCTAGGCACTGTGAGAGGCCACAGAAGGGCACTGTGAGAGGCCACGGATGGCCACTGGTGAAGGTGCAGCCTCAGCTGCAATTGATGGCCCAGGACTGAAGGGGTCATGCAAAGGAGTTGAGGCTTGGCACCATGAAGAGAGCCTATGAGAGGCTGTTGGTAAAGCTTAGTTGCAGTGGAAGACAGCAGTGTTTTGGAGATGCCAGTACCATGAGATGACCACCAAGAATGGCAACAGCAGTCGAGTACAGGCATCTGGAGCCTAGAAGACAAGGTGTGTGCTTCAAAGGGCAGAGCTGTAGAGGTGACTCAAGCCCTTGGAGGAATCCAGAAGACCATGAGTGGATCCCAGACATTGGACGGTTGGAGTTTGATTTTGCTTTTGATTGTGACTGTGACCTGATATTTTCCCTCTTAAAGAAAGAAGGTATTTTAGTGAAGCCCACAGTTAAGAGACTTTGAATTTTAAGAGATTGGATGTTTAAAAGGGACTGAAATGTTAATATGTAAGAATTTGCAAAGACTGTGGGACTTTTAAAGTTATTTAGATCTTGGGGATGAATAAGAAAGTAAGGGTCGAGGCTTAATGGTGATGTATTTGTGTGTCAAGTTGACAAAGGGTCAATTGTACTGGCTAGTTTTGTGTGTCAACTTGACACAAGCTGGAGTTATCACAGAGAAAGGAGCTTCAGTTGAGAAAATGTCTCTGTGAGATCCAGGTATAAGGCATTTTCTCAATTGGTGATCAAGGGCGGAGGGCCCCTTGTGGGTGGTACCATCTGTGGGCTGGTAGTCTTGGGTTCTATAAGAAAGCAGGCTGAGCAAGCCAGGAGAAGCTAGCCAGTAAGTAGCATGCCCTCATGGCCTCTGCATCAGCTCCTGCTTCCTGACCTGCTCGAGTTCCAGTCCTGACTTCCTTTAATGATGACCAGCAATGTGGAAGAGTAAGCTGAATAAAAACCCTTTCCTCCCCAACTTGCTTCTTGGTCATGATGTTTGTGCAGGAATAGAAACCCTGACTAAAGCACCTAGTTATGAACAAAAACATTCTCCAAAAGAAACCAAATATTTTACCAAACTATTTAGAATACTATGGTTAATTACCAAAGAACAAAATTTGCATTACTTTTTAAAGATACTATTTTTCCCACAAACCTACACTGCTAGCTAGGAAGACTGTGACTTCAAAATCAATCTGGGCTACAAAACAAGTTCAAAAAAGAAGATGGACAGAGGAAGAAGGAAAGAGAAAGAGAAAGCCAAGGGCATTTTTCCTTCACTAAAATGTTTTTCTTAGAAAAGTAGCACAAAAATTACTGCAGTATCCTCTTATATTTCATTTTAAAAATCAAAACGAAAAACAACAACAACAAAAACACTAAGATACAGAATCTTCTCCTTCATCTTAACACCAAAGTATTTCAAGTTACCTAAAGAGAGAACTGACTAAAGAAATATTGATGTGCTGATAAGCACATATAATGAAAAGAGGGAGGAAATGGAATATGCAGGGAACAGAGAGACACAGTAAGGCGTGTAGTCCTCAGATCTCCCTGAAGTCCAAGGCTCCCATGGAACTAGACATACAACATCATATTAACACAGACTAGCAAGATTACAAAAGTAAGATCATACTTGAAAATGCCAAAGATAAACCCAATGTATATCTTAGATCAAAGGGGAAACAGAACACATTATAGAACAAGGGAACACACTGAATATTATAATCTGAGTAGTATCTAAAACAACCGTCAGACAGTGGCTCATGCTTACAATTCTAGTACTTGAGACACTAAGGCAAGAGGATCACTGCAAGTTTAAGTAGTCTGGCTACACAGAAGGTTTCAGGCACACAAAGCTGTGCAGTAAAACACTATTTCAAAACAGAACAAAATTTTCTTTTTCTTTTCATAAACATTTTAAAAAATGGAGGTTGGAGAGATGGCTCAGCAGTTAAGACCACTTGCTATTCTTCAGAGGATCTGAGTTCAAATCCCACCATTAACATGGTGGCTCACAAGTATGCATAACCCCAGTTTTGGGTTATCTGATCCTGGGCACCAGGCATGCATGTGATGCATATTCATATATGCAAACAAAATACTCATATGTATAAAATAAATTTAAAACAAAAAAAATAGTTAAATATACCAAAATTATAAAATAAATCTTTACTGAAGGAAAGTACGAGTGAAGTAAATCAGCTAAAAGCAGAAATGAAGTAGAAAAGGATCCACATTAAAAAAAAAAACCTATTTGAAAAATGTAATAAATAATTAGCCTATTGGCAAAACTTAGATATGTCAGGATGTAACATCACAAATCAAAGACAGTATAATAGATAAGCTTTTCGAGAAAATTTCAAATCTGGGCAAATGGGTGATATACCAGTCAAGGCAATTTTCATATAAGAAATAAGCAACTTGTTAAGCCCATACCTGGCAAGTGATAGAGTCAAAAACATATACCAGAAATTTCCCAAATGTGCAAAAACAAATTATTCCATACTATTTAAAGTGCTCGAGTACCCCTAAGTTATTTGTTTTGGTGAAACAAATGTACCAGTAGCACATAAAAAATCTATACAATGATCTACCTAAAATTCCACAAATAACAAAGTAGCAGGCAGACTATAAATGTCTAAGTGTCCGGGTAACAGAATAAATCCAACAACCACCAAAGCTGTCGGGATAAAGACACACGAGGGCATGGTACTACCGTTGCGTCCTCTCTGACCTAACACCACTGGTCTTTACTGATTTACTCTCAGTGCTAGGATTCAACGCTAAGAACAGTTCCCACTGACCCATGTCCACTGTAAACAGTTGTAACTTTTGTGTCATGAAAATGCATAACTTACATTTTTTCATGAAAAGTTTTTAACTTAAAAAAAGAAAACAACTCCCAAAAGTATATCTCTAGATTCCTACCTGAGAAGGAACACTTTTTGGCGGTTCTATGCGTATGGAAGGATCCCACTCTCCCGGAGGAAGGACAGTTACTTGATCTAAAAATTCATCAATTCCAGATAAGAGGTCATTTCGATCCTTTGCTTTATAAGCCACATCATGAAAAATCTACAAAAAAAGAAGATACTAAGCATAAGGATTTTATGATGGAAAGAAAAATCTACCTATACTAAAATGCTCTTTAGACACGGAATATTGGGATAGAGCAATGGTATGTGTTAGCGGCACACACTGCTCACAGAGGACATGCTTTCAGTTCCCAGAACTATTAGGTGGCTCCAGTTCTTAAGGATATGACACAATCCTATGTATTCCATGGAACCTGCACTAACATGTGCACATATCTCCCTCCCTCCTGCACATACACATATGTTAAATATCAAAAATAAAGTGTCACAACACACACACACACACACACACACACACACACACACACGACATAAATTCTCACCAGCGGCAGGCATCCACCCTGTCTAGCAATACTTAGCCCATAATTAGTATTAGCAGATGAATCAATAACAAACAATCAAAGAAAATGATGTTAATACAAAAAAAAAAAATTTCACAAATAAACATCAATTTGTTACAAATTAATTCGTTTAACAATAATGTCGAGTCATTCTACTTCTGCTATTAAAGTGTTATTTATCCTGAATGAATAATTATGAACAAAGAACTTATTTTGTTTAACAAATATTTACTGGTTACCTATGACTTGCTAGGTGCAATGCTGTATGCAACAAAAGAGCAAAAGAAAATAAAACAAAAAACAATGTAGTCTTTCCGGGCACAACAGTGAGTTGTTAAGTAATTGCCCAGAATGACAAGCTTCCAAGAGGAACAAACATTCAAAAAACAAAAAACAAACCAAAAAATTATACAAAGTGCAGAACAGAAAGCTGACAGAGAAAAATAGGCAGCCAAGAAATGTCTGCCTATCAGAAAAGACATCAGATAACCCTGACACTTGAATACAGAGGCAGGAGAATTGGTGTGAGTTTGAGTATAGTCTGGGCTACAAAACAAACACACACAAACAGAGGTGATATTTGAAGGAAATCATGCCCTCAAATATCAAAGGTAGAGTGGACAGAGTGGGTGGTAAAACGAGTCACAGTTGTAACATACAGGGTTATAAAGAGCACTCATCCAAGAAACAGAAAGGAAGCAGCTACTGGCAGAGCAAAGTGAGGATGGATAGGCAGTACCAGAGCGCAAGCATGCAGAAGAGCACAAAGTCCTCTGACAATACCAGGAAAGGGTTTGCAAATGTGATGGTTCATGTCTTTATCCTAGCACTTGAGAGGCTAAGCTATGAAGATTGCCAAGAGAAAGGCCAGCCTGGGCTATACAGCCAATCTGAGGCATGCTTGGGTTATATAGCAATCCTAACTAAAAAAAAAAAAAATATCCAGGAGATCATGAGATATTAGACCCACATGAAATGTTATTATCAATATAGATAAAAATTAGTAAATCACTCGAATTGCAAGAGAAAAAGTCAAGAGTCTAAACCAGAAACATAGCAGGAATTATATAGAAAAAGTATCTGTAGCAGACACAGGTCAGGTTCAGATGTCCAGGATTTCTGATGCCCTGGGCAGACAGATG
Organism: Rhynchomys soricoides; assembly: GCA_019843965.1. Lineage (NCBI taxonomy): Eukaryota > Metazoa > Chordata > Mammalia > Rodentia > Muridae > Rhynchomys > Rhynchomys soricoides. The sequence continues at coordinate 1,466,252 of JADRCH010000125.1, forward strand.
TGTTGCAATGTCTGTCGAGAACTGCTGGAATGTTCTCACAAAGAAACAGAAGTGCTGATCACTAAAGAGATTACAGCCAAATATGGCCCCCAACCAAGAGAGGAGTAAGGAGACACAGAGATGTTCCAAAGAAACAACATTTTGAACTTTTAGGGCCAAAACAAACTTTGAAATTTCAATGCAATCAATGAGATATAAAAAGTGTAAGAGCAGCAGCAAAACAGGTTGGAAACTGTCTGTTCCTGAGCAACAGGTCTTAACCCTCAACAGAGGCGTCCGAAGAATGAATGAGAGTGAATATAAAGCAAAATAGCACAGACATCAAAAATAATTTTACAGCTTTACTAGGAGAAAATGGACTATAACTGCATATTTACTGTCTAGCTCAAAGGGATTTGACTATATTTTAATTACCTCATCTGTCATGAGAGTTGCTATGGATCTGCCAATTTCATGGTATTGTGGGGCCTTCCCTGCTGGGCCCAGTAACAGAAACAAAAACCTAAGAAAAGATTAAAATATGCGGATTTTAAAAGAAGCAACATATATACACAAATCCAGAAACTTTCAAAAATTTTTCTATTATAAACATAGAAACAACACTCAAGACTTTTGCAAGCACCCACAGATACCAATAAAATGTTAACTCTACTCAAAACACATCTTAACCGAGTGTGGCGTGCAAGCCTGCTATTCTAGCACTTGGAAAGCAGAGGCAAAGAAAGACCATCTGAGTTCAAGGCCATCCTCAGCTGAGGCTACAGTAAAACTTATTTCAAAAACTCAAACAAAATAAGCAAAAGTCAGACCATGAAACTACAAAAGGCACTCATAATTTACTTCTTTCCCAGCTTCCGTAGTGTAAAACAGTTACTAAGGAAGTGTGCTTTCATAAAAGTTTCCAACTTTTATATCCTGCTGGATTACACAACTAACTCTGGTCTGAAGTGACAAAAACAAGCAAAGTTGTAAAACTCCTCTGAGGGTCTAAGTCACCCATGCTGACATAACACTGCTCAGTCAGTCTCTGCTTGCTGGGTTTACAGGTTAGCAGCACCTCACTGATTCCACACTAATTCCTCTTTGAGAAAAGAATCATGTACCTCAGAATGACCTGAGCTTACGGTATAGCCAGAGGTAACCTTGAACTCTTGACTCCCTGTCTCCACTGCCCCTTCAGCCCCGAGTGATGGGATTACAGGCATGCCCAACCATACCTAGTTTATGTAGTGCTGAAAATTGGGTCCAGGGCTTTGGCATGCTATGTAATCTGCCAGCTGGGCCTTATCCCACACTTGATTTCTGTCAAATCGCATAGTTCAGAATATACACACAAAAAATTCTGTACTCTGAAACTAATCTGGATCAAAGCCCTAACACCATAAATATGGCAATTATTAACCTTTCTGGGTGGAAAAGAATTTCTAGGTTCAACATCAAACCTGTCACTTTTTAATGTTAAATAAAAGTGGTTGTATCCTTGTCAACACTACAGTAGCAGATATTAATATCTTAACTGTTTCCGCATGCTAGCATATAAAACAATGTCATCAACACTTCTTCATTCTTACGTAAAATATTAATATTCTTATCCAAATATGCATCCTCTTGTTTCATAAAAATTTACATAGGAAATAATCAAATCATTCTCTTCACTTATCAACACTGTATCAGTGAAAATGGAGTAAAAAAAACATAAAATGGTTACATTTCTGTCAAATTCCTATTAATTCTTCTTATCTTACTGAATCAGTCATGAGAGTACATTATCAACTAAAGCTCTTCATTCTACAATGGAACTTCCCCAACTAAAAAAACAAACAAATGAACAAAAAACCCTAGCTCAGTGGCACATGCGGGAAGCTAGGCACTCAGGAAGCAGAGGCAGAAAAAAAGGCAGTCCAAGGATAGGAATTCAACCTGAGCCACACTGACTTCATCTGAAACAAACAAAAAATTTCAACAAAAAATATAATAAAGTTACTTTCAAAACAAGTTACATTCACAATTAAGCTTCTGGTGCTCATGAACCGCAGAGATGCCCTCCTTTTCATGGTTCATAAGATGGTTAACACAACTTGCTAATTATTCTTCATAGTCTCAATCTAGATTTAACACACAGTATTAAAATGAATGGAAATTTTCCATCAGGCCAGAATGAAGCATTCTGCATGCACGCACAAAGGACAGGCATGTCTACAATGACTGAGGATAGCCAGAATGGAATGAGAACCTGACATTAGCAAGCCCCCTGCAGGGTCCCCAGCACAAAAAGGAATCTCAATGACTAGCTTTGTAAAACAAAAGCTTCGTAAGATACCAAACTTTTAATGAAGATAGAAACAAAGAGTTGTTTTCATTACAGCTGGAAAAGGTGGCTCATGTCTACAATCTCATCATTTGGGAATCAGGCTAGCCTGGGCTACATAGTGAGTTCCAGAATGAAACTAGCTAAAAGCTGGGAGAAGGGGATGTTAATTCATATGGTCTAACGTTCTAACATTTTGGCATAATGACTGAAACCAACAATTAGCAATTAAGTAGTGCCTCTATTACACAGAGCAAACATTCTTCCAGCCGATGGATTGATATGAACAGTCATGAAGAAAAACTGCTATTTTACCTAGTGGGCACGGGGACCTCCGTCAACCCTGAGAGGAGAACTGCAGGAGCCAGTCTCACAAACGCAATGATAGGTCTCTCCAAGAAGTCCACCTCTCCTACCAAAACATTGGACGCCTCAGCTCCTGAAGGAATTTTCCTCATGAAATTCATGTCAACCTATTGATAAATAATTTAGAAACATGGTTACTTAGAAATGAATGAAAGAATGATTTTAGGATGACTACTGGCAATCAAACCGTGAGATCTAAAAGCTGAATACACATCGAAATCCCCACAGAACGGAGTAGACAAATACAAAAACTGCAAGCAACACTCACCATCCATTGTTTTAACTACCTCAACCTTTATTACTTTACAGCTCTATAATCAAACATAAACTTGACATTTTTTCAATGAATAGATTATTCATTAAAAACTGGTGAGGACACACAGTGCACAAACTAACAATGGCTCATGAAATGAAATTATACACAGTGCTACAACATATTCATTACATGATTTTCTATTATTCAGACTTGTTTCATATGTCTTTATAATCCTCATTTTAAAAAAACTATCATTTCCTAGAATTTTCCTTAAATTGGAAAAAAATGTTATTTATAATGAAAATCTATGGCCTTGATTGATGAGACATGGGACAATGTGTAAGGAGACTCAGCTGCCTGTGTATAATTACAAAAGGTTGCAGACATGACACCAGAGTAGGTGAGGCTCTCATTCATACACAGGCTCACACAAGCTACTAACAACCAATAACAAGACTATCTATTAAAAGATAAAAGCAGCACTTACAGAGGGCCTCTTGAGTCCCACACCCAGTGTGCCACAACTACAGTGCCAGGAGGCAGACTCCTGCCCAACAAGAGACAGGGAGGGTACACAAGAATAGGCCAAGTAAAAAAGTAAAACTGACAGAGGAACAAAATCAACCACAGCTGCCATGCCCAGAGAAGATTTATACAATGCAAATTACAGTAATTTACTTATTCACCAATAAAGAATAAACTCCAGTTTAACTAGAAAAACTTTCTGAAACAATACCAGTAAAAGCAAAGGACATTAGAAGTGACAGCTGTGACAGCCTTTTATTGTCTGTTTCGTTTTTGACAAGATTTTGCTATTTAGTAGTATTTAGGGTCTTCTGGCTATTTAGGGTAGTCTAGAACTCACCATGTAACCCAGGCTAGCCACAAACTTGAGATCCTCTTGCTCTGGCCTTTGGATAACTAGGATTATAGGCATATGCTGGCATACCCACATGAACACATTCAGAACAGTCAAAATCCCTACTGGCTAGTTTTCTATAATGTGAGAGTACAAAGCTCCACAAGGCTACAATACAAATCATTTCACCTTTTTTTCCATAAGCTGTGTGTGATTTGTACAGATTATAAAACAGAATAAAAACTTTAAAAAAACTGGATCCTGTTTGGCATTTAAAACAAAGCCTTAGAAATAAGATGTACAGCAGGGCAGTGATGGTGCATGCCTTTAATCCCAGCACTCGGGAAGCAGAGGCAGGCAGACTTCTGAGTTCGAGGCCAGCCTGGTCTACAGAGTGAGTTCCAGGACAGCCAGGGCTACACAGAGAAACCCTGTCTCGAAAAACCAAAAAAAAAAAAGAAAAAGAAAAAGAAATAAGATGTACAAATATTAGTATTAAGCAGGGTAGTGGCGGTGTATGCCTTTAATCCCAGCATTTGGGAGGCAGAAACAAGAGGATCTAAAGGTTTGAGGCCAGCCTGGTCTACAGAAGGAGTTCCAGGATGACAACAACAACAACAACAAAAAGTTACTATCGCATGAGTTAATAGTTGATCAACAGCACATTAGAAGTACATGACCTGCCCCAACCACTAGAGAGTAGTCTTGAAACTCAGCTGTCACTTATGCTTAGTGCTCTGTTCTGGTCTTAATAAGCGTTTGTTTGTTTCGTGGGGTATGTTTTTATTTTTATTTCAATAAAACAGAATAAATTCCCAGCTTGTTGCTGTTGTCGAGTCCGTGCCGTTTTTACCCATCCAAACAGTGCTAACACCATGCATTAGTAACTCTGGGATGCAGCACAGTCCAGGAAGAAGGAAGGCTCCGTTAGTGCTGCCATGCCACTCCCAAAAGAGCTCCTCAAAATGATTCCAGTGTCAAGGTATTGATAAGCAGGTACAAAGAAAACTGTCATACTGTCCCCGTGATGGCTTCTCAGCTGTTGAAACTAAGCATGTAGTTACTCTACAAATATTTGGAGCCTATGCCAGTTGCTGTCCATAACACCGCACAAGCAGGCCATGCAAGTGTATGTGCACCAGCCTACTGAACAGTTACTGTCAGCCATGGCAACAAAGCAACACTGTCCTCCAGTAGGAAGCTAACGACAACAGACAGTCCCTGAATTACCTTGCTAAAGTCAACTGTACTATTTTCTCTGCTTCCTCCACTTCCGTTACCCTTCATTTCACCACCTTTACTGTTGTCCAAGTTTCCAGGAGCAGATTGTGGAGAAGCCAAAATCCCTGTATTTAAGAAAACACACAACCCAAATTAGTAAAGAGAAAACCCACCCTGTAGCTGACTCTGCTCATATCCTTAACGCGATGGTTTATTAGGAAAGCAAATGTGAGAGGTTAAAGGTGCCAGATGTTAGCTTCATACCAGCAACATGAATTAGAACACACGAACAGGATGAAGTGGTGTCTCTTAATATTCAAAGCATTACACTAGAATCTACACAGTAGCCTTTTGAAACGTGAGTCAATGTAGAACTACCAAAGATTTGAGCTAAGACCAGAGTCTTAATGCTCCCAATACGTGTAGATAACACTTTGATATCTACCCCTAGCCCATGTAAATTGTATAGAACGCTGTGAGGCCTGGCTTCATCTAGGATGCGCACATCAATACTGTATGAATCCACTGGCAAACTCTTAGTGTAATTCAGAAAATTTAAGAGCTACATTCAATCTTTCTTAAACCTAAGTTTCCTAAGAATTTTGATTTTCTTCAATAGTATATCTAATTTCTACCATTCTTCCTAAGAAAAGACCATAAACAAGTCTTCCAAATACAAAGATTAAAAGTACATAATCACCAAAATTTGGGCTAAAAAATACTCATCGTTTGTAGTCATGTGCTCTACTAATTCACTCCATCTCTATGGTTCAGCAAGCCTATGAATTAGTATGTGAATAGCATGACTATTGTTTGAATTCTAAGTGATGCATGTTCACATGTTAGTATGTTCACTTCAGGTGACAGTCACTTCAGGTGACAGTCAACAGCAGTGCTTCATGATAAGACAGCTGGAAAGCATCACCTATACTAATCTATCTTGACCACCAAGAGCTCTATAAAAAGCTCAAATCTCTAAAGATTTAAAATCCAAGTTGCATCACACAGATTTCTACCATTAAATACATCTCATTTTTCTTCAAGGATAAAAGATCTTCTAGTCCAAGAATATAAACTAATTAATGTTTCAAACATTGAACATTTTAAGAGGAAGAGACTGTAATATAACTCAATCTACCATTGTACAGAAATTCAGTTAATACTTATTAGTATCAGTTCTTTGTTATAATTAGTATCACTTCTATAATTTCAAGCATATCCGATATACTTAATATATCCAAGCATGTTTATTCTTATAGAATAAAGCAATTATCACTATTGACTATAAAATCATGGCATTTGGGTTCAGCTCTGGACACATCTGCAATTCTTACTTCTCTGCAACAAACTGGGTATCACTGTAAACGAAAAGCCTTCATATAGAATTTACTACACTTAATTTAGGCATGTAGATAATTCGCTAGACAAATAAAACAATTCTGAAATAGAAGTTACTTCCTAAAGTAAGTATTTTGAAATTGTTGAATTAAAATAGAAAATGTATTAAGATTCCTTATGTTTTGACCTTCACCTCTATGTTTTCAGAATAGTGTCTCTTCCTTGCCCAAGAAAGCTGAAAGAAATTAACCGGACTGGTGGCTTCAAATTGCTCCCACACAAGAAAATCAAGAAGCATTTTATTAAAACTCTGGTGGCAACTGTGATTGTTCAAAGGTATTCTACAGATAATTAAAACAAAAACATAATGTAGTTTTTGGAAGAACTCAGCCATCAGATTTGAGAGCTAAGAACAAGGAAACTTGTGAGGATGGAGATGTGTGTGCAGTCGATAGGAAAAGGAAGAGAAAATAAAGCTCATCTTCAACCTTCCCCTTTTCAAAATGGCAGGTGCACGCTAAGAACACCTCACCTGCCAGGCACAATGGCATGATCCTGTTAACTCTGCCACTTGGAAGGAAGAGAGAGACAAACGATCAGAAGCTCAAAGCTAGCCTCAGGTACATGGGTTCTCAGAAAAGAAATGAAAGCATTCTGCTGAGACTCTCTCTTTCCAAAGTTAGCTAAGTTGAAACTGTCTTCTTAATTAGGAAAGTCTTCAGGCTACTGAGTTCCTACAACTAAGAATCAAGGCAGTCAGCAGAAAATGAAGCTTGCTATATGTATGACTGCACAGTCCTCGATACATCGAGTTCTAAGGTGTCCTGCTAGAAATGGTTGTGTTCTTTTTTTTTTTCTTTTTTCTTTTTTTTGTTCGAGACAGGGTTTCTCTGTGTAGCCCTGGCTGTCCTGGAACTCACTAAATCAGGCTAGCCTCGAACTCAGAAATCTGCCTGCCTCTGCCTCCCAAGTGCTGGGATTAAAGGCATGCACCATCACTGCCCAGCAGTTGTGTGTTCTAAGAGCAAATGGCAGTTAAGAAAGAAGTAATGATGGCTGATCCTGTGACTCTTCTTCAGCAGCGATTCATCTACTCAGAAAAGCTGATACATCTTGTCATAAAAATTCATGATATTAAGAAAAATGTGTACCTAAATTTTCAGTTAACAAAAAATTTTACCTTAGAAGCTTACTTTCTTTCTTTTTTAAGATTCTACTTGTGTGTGTGTGTGTGTGTGTGTGTGTGTGTGTGTGTGTGTTGAGAACATGTCTGTATGAGTAGTCTGAAGAGGCCAGCAGAAGACATCAGATTCTGGGGAGTTACAGGCACCACGAGCCATTTGACGAGGTGCTAGAAACCAAACTCAGACACTCAGCAATATGAAGTCTTAATCACAGTGATCTCTGCAGTCCCACAAATAAGTTTTGTAATTTTCTTACAAAAATATATCCTATCCTCACCATAAGTATAGAGCCTACAGTTCTGAAAAACACAAGGGAAAACTTGGACTAACGCAGTCATAAATAAATACAGTCTGTTCCGAAATATTTTACTCCTCTTTAAATAAAGACTGCATGCAATCATAAGAGAATTTCAATCTTCTCAGAGAGAGAATGGGGAAATGAACATGGCATCCTATCATATAGGAAGGTAAAGATATACTACTCTTTAAAGAAAGCATCAAGCCAATTAAAGGGGCCTCTTCATTACTCTTTTGTGCTTCTTCACCTTACAAGTACACAAGAAAAGCCACCCTTCTAAGTTCACATCAAAAAATGTTTCCTAATGCACTCCAATATCATGGCTTCTAAAATCCCAGTAGGGAAATATTCAAGGGGCTTGACTTATGTACAGCCTTCTTTGTAGTATTTTTACAAGCTAAATTTAATAAATTTATCCTTCTGTAATACACTGTAAAGAACAAAACATGCAGAAATCAAACATAAGCAGTATCTACATATGCTGCTCAAGCTATGTGCTGACAGGCATTCTCAGTGCAAGTGACCCAGAGGCAGAAAGCACCACACGTGGAGGACTCTGGACAGTTGCCTGGAGTGAAGTCAGTATTTTCCTCATTCTTCTGCTCTTGGCCTTTGAGTGCTTCTACGTCTTCCTCAGGCGGATGAATTACTACTCTGGGAATATCATCCCTGTCAGGTGACACCAGTACTTCTGGGGCCTGAGGCTGAGTCTGTTGGGAACTTCTGGAGGCCAGGCGACTTAAGCAGGGGCTGGAAGGAGGACTGCTCTGAGGAGTGGGTACTGGGGTGGTACACCTTGAGCCTGCAGCTCTTGAAGAAGGAAGAAGATGACTGAGAAGAAGGGATAAAGGCGATTCTCCTCTCAAGGAAAGGTTTGAGGCAGACAGACCTGTTCGCAAAGAATGGCGGGAGGCTGACAGGCCTTCCCCTAAGATAAAACAAATAAGTAAAAAATGATGTTCATTGCACTAAGCAACACAAAACTCAACTCAAACCACAAATTACAAGCTTCAAATTCGTCTGTAAGGGTTAGCAGGTCAGTCAGATTGTTACTTGTAACATCATTGAAAAGTTCTTAAACTGTAATCAGTTCCTTGGCTGAAGGGAATTTTAAAAAATATTTTTCTTAAATTGTACCAATAGATCATTATCTGTCAAAGAGCCTACACACAGACGCTGGCCAGTGCTCTTAACTAAAGTTTAAAAATGCAAGACAAATCACAGGAATTATTTTTCAAGAGAATTATAGCCAGGTGCGGTGAATCTCTTAGTTCAAGGCTAGCCTGGTCTATAAAGCAAATTTCAAGCCAGCCCAGATTACACAGCGAGGCCCTATCTTTTTAAAAAAAAAAAAAAAAGTGAAAGAGATAAAGAGAATTATAACATCAAGTTTTTAAATCAGTATTCCATAGCATACTGTCTTGCTTCCACGGTATATCATAGACACAATTGCTGAATTAGCTAACTAAAAACAAAGCATTTAGCAAGAGCAATATGAAATGAGTCTAGATATCTCAAAAGCATAGGAATATTTACGCTTAAAATACCTGGTACTACTAGTAATTGTGGCTTAAAAGAGAAACACTCTCCTGTAGCTTTTTAAAACCAAATAGCAGTTACACAAGAAATGGGACAATCTCTTGTAACCTACGTAATCAAAGTTACATGGTCAGAAGAGTCAAATATAATAAAGAGGGAGAGAAACCTATCATTTGTTTGGTAAACTAAAATAAGTTAATAGAGACAAATGTTACTACACAAACAACTAATATTTAGTTTTAAGAGCTACATGCAGAAAAGTTGATTACCTTATAATTATAATGCAATGAAATTAACATGATAACACTGCATTCAAAAATAATCATTGTCTTATGGTGAAAAGAAATTAAAGTACAGAGAGATAAAGAGAAAACTGCATAAAGGAATAAAAGTTTGGTTTATTAAGAGTCCTTCAGGGGAATGAACGCAGGCAGCACAGTGGGGGGCACAGCAAAAGAATAAAACCGAACTATCCCACACATGACTGCTTTCTAGATTACACCTAGGTCCCTTACATGTACCATGTCACGAGCTTAAACAGATTAAAAGACTCTTTAATTACTGAAGTAAATATCTTACTCTGAGCTACAAACAACGGCTGATGTTAACCCCTGACATGTTAAGGCCTTACGCATGTGGCTGATAACTTAGACAACTACTTAACAGCCATTCAGGAGCAGAAAGAGCAGAAAGCTACTGCGTCTCAGGTCCCATATGTTACAAACTGCAAGCCTTTTAGGCTTCCTGTAATGACGACAGCTTTCTAGGGTTTGTTATCTCAGTTCTGTTTTAAGAAACAAATGAGAACCACACTGGTGTATTCCTACTTTAGAAAAAAAAGAAAACAAAGCAAGGCAAATGTTCAATGTGCACTGTTCTAAGAAACAGACAACTGTCTGGCCACTTAAAGTGCAGGAGGAATGGAGAGGTGGCTCAGTTCACCAGTTAAGAGACTTGCTGATCTTCCAGAGGAACTGGGTTTGTTTCCAGCATCCACGTGGTGACTCACAACCATCCTTAGCTCCAGTTCCAGGGGATCCAATGCCCTCTTCCAACCTCTCACTCACGTGGAACACATACATTATTTGCAGACAAAACATATACACAAATAATATAAAAGTAAAGTTTAAAGAACAAAACCACTATCTCCTCAAGTCCTACAAAACCTGCTATCATCCTCCAGAACTGAGTCTGGCCACCTAGGTTAGACCCGCTCTACTCTACCATTTGTATAAGATAGGGCTGTCATGAAAACCTTCCATAAAGCACATAAATATCTGAAACCAGTTCCTAAAACACTTGTTCATGATTAGTACTTTTAGCCTATTTAGGAGGAAAAAAATCATCAAGAAAAAAATATGATATGGGTATAAAGTTCAAACTCCGCATTTAGAATTAAAATCATTAAAGTAACAGATCATAATTTATGCCTCTTAAATAATCTGCACAAGAAACCTCAAATCAAAATTAAAAGCAAATGTGATTTAGGGTAAGTGATAGCAATTTTATTTATAGACTACAAAGAAAATGTATGTCATTTTAGTAACAGCAAAAGCTTTCTTCTCATCCAAGTGTTTTCTACGTCACACTGGTCTTGTTTGTACAGGCCTGTATTTCTAGCAATTGGGAGACTAAGGAAGAAAAATCAAGTTCAAGGCCAGCATAACCTCCACAAGTTCAGGCCAGCATAACCTCCCCAAGTTCAAGGCCAGCATAACCTCCACAAGTTCAGGGCCAGCATAACCTCCACAAGTTCAAGGCCAGCATAACCTCTACAAGTTCAGGCCAGCATAACCTCCCCAAGTTCAAGGCCAGCATAACCTCCACAAGTTCAAGGCCAGCATAACCTCCACAAGTTCAGGCCAGCCATGACACATAATGAGTCTGTCTCAAAGAAACAAAATCAAACAAACAAAAGAAACACTTAAGAAATGATAATTTTGGATAAATAAAAATGGTAACAGCACGGTAATACCACTTTTCTTGCAACATGTTATTAGCTGTAACTGGAATGCCATTAGAGAAGGGTTAGGAAAAGCTGGACACCACAACTGATCTCACCATTCCTTTCAAGCAAGTGAGGATCAGAATGTTTCTTGCCTATATCTGCAAAAGATCGAACCAGGGGAATCCGACTCGTAAACCTTTTCTCATTTTGATGATGATGTCTCTTCAGAAGAGCTTCTCGGACGTTCTCCCTTATGGAGTCATCTAACTGGCCAGAGGCTATCATGTTGTCTAACACCATATCTAGTCAAGGAAAAATAAAAATCAGAGTTATTTTTTCTATATAAACACTATGAAAGCATATGCATAGATAAATATGAACATTATCCATCCAACAAGAAATAATTAATGAAACTCGTATTTTACTAGGCAGTGTATTTTAAAGAGGCTGCTTTCCTATATAGATATGGTAAATTCTAATTAAAAGATGAAACAGAAATAGTAAATTCTATTTAGCTAAATATTCAATGGCACAAGCTTCTAAACATTTCCTCTAAGAGTCTATGTTATGCTAGGAGCAAGGCAGTAAAGTGACACCTCTTACTCTGCCAGAGGCACAGAACCAATGAAGATAAGATCCCTGACATAGTAAATTCTGTCAAGAAATAAAAGGGACAGGAGAGGAGAATGAGAGGCTGGTGCTGTGCCCTTCTATGAACTAGTGTGATCAGGGCACTTTTTTCAATGTATTGTACAAATATGTACAAAGTTTTTAAAGTAATTTATTTACTTTAAGTATACGTGCCTGTACCTGGGTGTATATGTATGTGCAGTAGGTGATTGCATGAGCCTGTACGAATTGGAAGAAAGCGTCATACCCCTTAGAACTGGAGTGACAGTTGGGAGCTGCTATGTGAGCACTGGGCATCAACACTAGGTCCTTTGATACATCACAGGTATGAACGTTTCAAAAAATAAGCAACAACATTCTTTTTAAAAACTAACATAAAAGTTCCATTTTGTGACAACTATAAAATGAAAGAGGGACTCATCTGTCCATACTCAATATTCTTAACTCTAACTTAATTTTTCAGTTATTCGCACACAAGTGGGATGTGACAATTCAAAGATCTCCAGCACACAGTCAAATCTAACAGATAAAACTCAAGTTATTTATAGCTCACAAATTACAATTAAGTTTTTGGGTTTCTTAATAAACCAAAATGCTCCATCTATTGTTTTACTGTGGGAGCAATCTGCACTGACTACATTAACGCCATTAAATGGATACAACTCGTGCTCCACTTTTGCAACCAGCTCCAGCTCCTCACACCCTTCCACTGCTGTATCTGATCCCTCACACCCTTCCACTGCTGTATCTGATCCCTCACACCCTTCCACTGCTGTATCTGATCCCTCACGCCCTTCCACTGCTGTAT
>JADRCH010000125.1:1479016-1505712 GCA_019843965.1 Rhynchomys soricoides
CCTCACGCCCTTCCACTGCTGTATCTAATACCACCCTTGCTACCTCACAAACCCCAACCATAGCTGGACTTCTGCCTTCTATTGGCATCCCAGCCCAGAGTAACCCAGGGTAATACCCCCAAAGTACATGTCAGAATCACGCCTTTCCCAACGTGATCACCAAAACTTCCCACATAAAATCAATGTTGCAGGCCAGTAAGTCAAGGGTGACCTTAATCTGTCCCTTTTTTGGACAAGGTGGAAAATGAGCTTAGGCCTGAGCCTAAATAACATCTAATTTTATTTAATTATATTAAATGTAAAAAAAAAAAATCAGTTTATTACATAACCTGCTATTTCATCAAGAGTGCTTGCTCTCATATCCAGCATAACTGTTCCATTCAGGATACAACTCCTCAGTTCAAAGAGACTGTGCAGAGACAGAGTGGCCACATAGGGTTTGCTCCATCGGTCACCACCATCTTCAACATCCTCTTCAAATTTCAGCCACCTAAATAAATAATAAATCAGGGATGTTCCATTTGTTTATTTTAATGCCACAAACATAAACTTGATTTTTAAAAAGAAAAACAAGGAAAAAAAAATCACTATCAAAACAAAATAGTGCTTCAAGTACATTTCCACAAAATAGCCAATGGTTTCTACTGTCTGCAGTCATTAAAACTTGATACCTGCATCACATGATAAGCCTGAGGTTTAACGATATGTAAATAAGTCATCACAGTTTGTTCCTTTGTGTAGTAAACAAAATTTATATTTAAATATAATAAGGCCATGAAAACAAAAGTGCAGCTTTTTACATCTTTATTAATTTCAAATTTGTTTAAAGCAATCTGAATATCACTACTATAACCCTTCTTATAACATATTAAATGAGTATATTCAAGGGAATAAATTGAAAGCAAAGAAAAAAGAAAATTTCCTGGCATTAACAAGCAGCAAGTGACTTGTTCCTATAAACCCAGCACTAAATAGGTAGAAGCAGGAGGACTAGTGTAAGTGTGCAGCCAGCCTAAGCTACATCCTGAGTTCTAGACCAGCCAGGATTATAAAAAACAAGACCCTAGCTCAATAAATGTGTGCCTTGTAATCTCAAGTCATAAACAGAGTGAGCAGAGTTACCTGGCCGTCTCCTTCCATTCATACTCCTCCCCGTCCCTGTAGCAGAGCTCATCCATCTCTGTGAAGAGGTCGTGGGGAATGTGCTCCTCGTCATCATCTTCAGTCCCAAGGATGAACTGTACCCTCTGGGACGGTGTGTCTTAACAAAACAACAGACACACATTCCGGGTATAGTTTGAAACTGAAACACTTCTGTCACATAAAATAGATTTTGGTGGGGTGTGGTGGCTCACGGTCCAATTCTAGTCCCCAGAGGGCTGAGGGGAGAAAACAACTTCAAGCTCTAGGCTGGCCTGATCTGCATGGTACGTCCTGGACCAGCCGGAACTAGACAAGTCTTACTTCCAAAATATACATAGTGGAACCTCGAGCTACCAGCGCGCACAAGCCAGCTTTCCTCCTGTTTTAGAGAAACACAACTATCCGCTGGGGTTATGAGGTCAGGATCACTGCAGAGACACACTGGCAAAAAAGACACTAAGACTTTCAATTAAAAACAAAATCGACTGTGCTGTACTTGAGAAATGAGTTCACACTAAAATTGAGCCCTTAAGTCAACCATGCTCCAGGCTCCTGTGGATGTAACCAACAGAATACTTGAAGAGGACAGTAAGTGACAGATGTGAAAACAAATGGCCAACTTGGTTTTGTGTTGAATGAACGCCCAGAGGCCAAAGCAATATTACTATGGTCAACTGCTCTACTCTTGGGACTTGCATGATTTTTAATGGCTTTATTACCAAAGAACTTTTTTTAGAACCACTGTAAGTAGTATTTTTAACTTCCACTTCTGAGTATTCATTGCTACTAGTAAGAAAGATTGGTTTTCTATCATGACCAACGAATTCAATCAGTCCCATGGTTCTGCCCACTGTTTAGATTACCTCTTGACCCTACATCTGCAGACTTTTTCCTTCATTGTAACCCATATGTGATGAGTGTAAAACACACACACACACACACACACACACACACACACACACAACGTTAGATGCTCCAGGACAATGCTGTATAAAGGTGATAAGACAGGATACTTCAGCCTTTGTTTGAGACACTAAAGAGGTTCTTAAGACATTTGGCCAAGGACTGCTTTGCATGTGACCCAAAACTATAAACTTACATAAAATATTCTGAGATTACTTATTGTTAAACACAACTGCATAGCTCTTAAGCATGAGCTATGTAAATCATAATGTGTGTGGCAAACTCAAAACATAAGCACAGGGACTATAGAAAGTTCAGCCATAATAAGAGTGCCTGCTCTGCAAGCATGAGGCCCTCAGTTCAAATCCCCAGCACCCACATAAAAACCCAGGCACAGCCATGTGTACCTGCAGCCCCAGCACTAGGAAAGAGATCCTATACTCCTGAGAGCTGAGCCTCAGAGCAATAAAGCAGAGAATAAAGACACAAAGTCACTGAGATCCACTTGCCTCTGTATCCTAAGGCTGGGAATAAAAGGTACACATCACTATACCCAGTGATTTATGTTTTAATTATGTACGTGTGATTGTGTGGGATTTGTATGCATGTATATAGAGCCTACAGGGGCCAAAAACGGGTGTTAGATCCCTTGTAGCTAGATTTTCAGGTAATGTGAGTTGCCTGAGTCGGGAACTGCTGGGAACTGAACACATGTCCTCTGATAGTGCAGCAAGTTCTCCTCACTGAGCCATTTTACCATTTCTAGTCTTTCTTCATTTTCTATCAGCTTAATATGTTTCATCTTTTCCCTTGGTCTCTTAAATTAGAATATAATATCAGTAACTCCCACTCTTTCTTTCTAACAAACAAGGATCAAATGGCCTAAGTCTGTAAGCACTGCATTGGTGCAGACAGTCCGGCTTCACACAGTTCTGCACTCAATGAAACCTGTGTTATTACTGATCGTGTGTTGTGCAAGTCTCTCTGTGTGTGTGTTGCCCGTATAGTTCTCACTCTCAACACGACTGAAGCACTGCATTGCTTTTGGAGTCTTCTTTAACCCAGACTCCTAAGAATTGGCCAGGCTCTGCCTTGTGCTACCAGGCTAGAAAACAGTTCTGAGGAATGAGCTTAGGCAAACACAGGACTTATCTTACTTCTTGCCTCTTCTCACAATTCAGAGCTGGGCTACCTACTATCCAGAGACAGAACTATTATTTCTCAAATTCTGTCTAACTAGAGAACAGTTTCAAAGTGCAGGCCTAAGGTCAATTAAAAATAATGTATGGCCTAAGTGCAACTTGCTCAGAGGATGAGAATACCCTATGTCTTCACACAAAGGCACCTTGATTAACATAATTTAGAAATCAATCCACAACATATATATTATGTTGCTAGACTGTGTACAATCGCTAGCAGTACTGGGATTATAAACACATGCCATCACTCGGCTCTTATGTGGGTGCAGGGGACCAAACTCAGGTCCTCATGCTTGAGCAGCTAGTTCTTTATCCACTGGGCCATCTCCATAGACAATAAGTGTGTACAACTGTAAATCTCCTTTTAGAACAGAAAAGGAAAGCTGGATGTGGTGGGTACCTATAATCCCAGCACTCAGGAAGTGGAAGCAGGAGGATCTGTGAAGTTCAAGACCAATCTCTGCTATGCAGCAGAGTTTGAGCTCAGTTTCTGCTATAATCGCTTCCATCAGCAAACCAAACAGCAACAGCAAAAAGCATGGATGTTTCCTACTAAGGTCAGGAAGAATGGCTCCTGCAAAGAAGGGTGGGGAGTGTGTTCATTGACAATAATACATACGTGCTTCAACAGAGTAGGCTTCAAGAAGCCTGCCCCTCAGGCACACCAATCTAGACCTTTGCCATAAAGGACAAGGGGTCTGCAGATGTGTGCATGGATACCAGGCTCAACACAGCTGCCTGGTGTACATTTGTCCAAAAGACATAAGGATGAGAACACTCTAAATAAGCTTCATGTTTTGGTAACTTACGTTCCTGTAACTACATTCAAAAAACTCTACAGACAAATCAGTGTGGATGAGAGCCATCTGCTAAGTGATAAAACGCTCTCTTCTCTCTTCTGTCTGTCTCTGCCCCTCTCTCTCTCTCTCTCTCTCTCTCTCTCTCTCTCTCACACACACACACACACACACACACACACACACCACGGATTTTGGTCTAGGGGAACCGTCATAAACTGCTTTTGAAAATGAAAATGACTGCAGCCACTTTGAAAGTCACTCTAGAGGTTTCTCAAGAAATAAAAATAAAAAATACCATATAATCTATCAATAGCATTCCTGGGCATATACCCAAAAGATTCTAGACCCTACTAGAGAAATGCTTGCCCATCTATGTTCTTTGCTGCTCTAGTTACAATAACTAGGAAATGAAAATGAACCTAGATGTCCATCAACAGATGACATATGTCACCTGTAAGGAGAATATGACACATTTATGCTATGTGACAGAATATTTCTCAACTAAGAAAAAAATAGTAAAATTTCCAAGTAAAAAGATAGAACTTTTTGGAAAAATCGTTATGCCATCAGCAAAGGGCAACTTCTTCCTACCATAAGGAGGAGACTCCCGTCCATCTTCTTTATCTGAGTCTTTGTCTTTTCTTCTCCGGTGGTGATGTTTGTGCCCTCGATGCTTGTGACGCCGACGACTCTCTTTACTAAATGGTACATGAACACCAACATATACAGCTCGATGACCTATTTCAAGTTTTTAAAGTATGTTACTGGTTTAACCAAAGTGAGTATGACATTCAAGAAAGCACATCACACTTTATTCTAGAAACAAAGCATTAATGTAAGCTCAAAGTCAGGACATCAACGATGGCTGTCTCCAATTATTTATTTTACAAAAGTGTCACAACATGTTACAGTAGAGCTCTGTAATACTAACTTATCATTAAACTAGCCACATGTTTATTCGTGTAAGCATCAGTTTGTCATCTAAACTCAATCAAGAGAAGCTACATATACCATACAATATAGGATAAATGCATTCTACCTTCCAGAACTCAGGAAGTTATGGCAAGAAGAATGAGAGTTCATCATTAACTAACTAGTGCTTTAAAGAGCTAGGAAGCAGGCAAACAAAATAAAAACAACAAGAAACTATGTAGTTATAAAAGATATAAACAAAAATACTTAAGTGATTAAGTATACACACACATTTACACATTATTCTACCCACATTCAGGACCAATTCAAGTTAGCAGGCGCCCTTAGTGCATGTCTTAGGGTGTAATGACCTCACGGCCATACTACACTAACATTTAAGTACATGTTTGTTTACTATGTTTTCATTGTTTCAAAGAGTTTTTTTGCTTTCTGATTTGAATAACAACTAGCTTCAAAAATAAAAAAAAAAAATCTAAAACCATCAATCAGAAATAGAAGATGGTTCAGGGGTCAAGAGTGCTTGTTTCTCTTTGAGATTTTCCAGATTTATTCCCAGAACCTACACAGAAGCTCAAAACCATCTGTACCTCCATCGCCAGGGGATTCAAGACCTCGTCTTCTGACCTCTATGGGCACCAGTACAAACATGATGCATATATATACATAAGGCAAAACACATAAAGAACTAAAAATGTCTTTAAAAAATACGCACACTTTATATACACACCATACACACACAGAGTAGCAGCCGTAAGATTTTATAACACCATTACTGTGCTTTTAGAATAAGAAAAGTTACTACTGGGAAAATATCCTTTGTATCTAATCCCTCTAAGAAGAACAAAGGGTAGTCTCTGAATGAAGAGGACTGGTAACATATAGCATCAATACTATGTCCACTACTGACAGGTGACAACCTGATTTCTTCAAATAGCTTAAACAGTTCATTATTTAAGTTGTATTGCTTTGCTGAATACAGAGAGACGTAAACTACAAATTTAAAATATAGGCAACAATAGAAAGGAAAAAAACTCTTGACATAGACTTGCTTTGTGCCTTTATATAGAAAATAAAACAATATGCTGAAATATCAGGCTAATAATACCCTTTTTGTAAAAAATTTCCTAAGATGGTCAGGAAATAAATATATTAGGAAACTCTTTATCCTGAGGCTTTCTGTTGAGGTTTGGTCTGCTGCTATATTGCAATGCTAAATACTGGCCCCCAAGGTCTGGTTGCCTTAGGGACAATGAAATCTCATGTACATCAAATGATATTATGTAACCTTGCTCCTTAATTTAAAACTATTGGTTGAATAAAGGTGCCTGCAGCCTACCTATAGCTGGGCAGAGAGGTGTGTGGGGCTTCAGTTCCGGAGTTTGGGGTCTGAGGAGAGACCACGAAGAGAGAGGAGAGCGAACAGTGAAGAGAGAGGAAAGGACACCATGGGGTAAAGGATCATGAGAATTGACCATGTGGGCTGGCCAGTCAGAGTAAAAGCTTCCCAGGTGGAATGTGGCAAGTCATATCTCAGGGTTATTGACAGGGAAAAGGTATTAGCTTAGTGGAGGAACAGCTCCCAGCTCTAGTGCTGTCAAGGCGTATATAAATATAAAGGCTTTGTCTTTTATTTGGAAACTGAATGATCAAAAGTGGGGTAGAAAGCCCCAATTAATTTTTACTATAACAAATTTATGTTCTCATTTTAGCATTTGACACAGGGTCAAATGAACTCAGAATCCTCCTGCCTCTGCATGCCAAGTGGGGATTACAGGAATGTACCACCATGTCTGGCCTCATAGATAAGACTTAAATGTACACTTGATCCTTACCAACTACATTTGATCCTAATCATTTGTCAATTCCCTACTTACAAATATGCTGATTCAGTATCAATCAAGTAAATGAAGCTGGGCCTGGTGGCACGACCCATTATTATCAGGGCACTTGGGAGGCTGAACTGTAAGTTCAAGGCCAGCCTGGTATATTAGCTACTTTTCTCATGTCAGCATTCCGGATGCTGGCACCAAGTACATGACCAACAACTTTTTAAACTTTTTATTTCAGCTTAGTTTGAGAGCATATATTAAGTCTATTAAATTCAGTAAGGCATGACAGCAGATACATGAGGCTCTTGCTCATATGTTGTCAGATCAGGAAGCAAAGACAGGGGACTTCAAAAACTCTACTGTGTCTGTTCTCCTTGCCACTGCTGTCTTTCTTCATTTCCCCTTTCTTTCAGTCAGGGGTCCTAGGCCATGGGACAGTATTACCAACATTACAGGTAGGTTTTCCCACTCCAGTTCAAGCTCTAGAAATACCCGCACAGATGTGCTCACAGGTATGTATCCTATCTAAAAGTTAACAATGAAGACTAGCCATCAGACCTAGGCTATGCAGCAAGTTCTTGGGCAGAATGAGCTATGCAGCAAGGTCTTGTCTCAAAAAACAAAAGCGTTAAGAACTGAACAACTTTTAAAGTAAA
The DNA here is from genome assembly GCA_019843965.1 of Rhynchomys soricoides. Lineage (NCBI taxonomy): Eukaryota > Metazoa > Chordata > Mammalia > Rodentia > Muridae > Rhynchomys > Rhynchomys soricoides. Next base: position 1,486,480 of record JADRCH010000125.1, read on the forward strand.
AGTAACCAGACTTAGGAACACACTGAACTTATTTTTTGAAACACCTCCTAGTAGCCAAGCACTCTGCCTAAAATATTAAGAACTTGATACAGTCTCTACTGAAATTAAGACTTAATTATTAGCAAAATTATACCAGAACTTATAGATTTAAAACTTAAACTATTCAAGGTTTCTTCAGGAGTGATAGGCATGCTTCTGGAACTAAAGCTGTGATGGCTGTACAACAATAGCATGTAAACCCTGAACTGAACACCTTTAAATTGTTACTTGTACACGTGAGTTAGATCACACTAATGTAAATAACTGTAAGTAAACTCAGTGATTTTACAATTTTATTTTAGTGAAATATTTTACTGCTCTATATTAATATTACAATCTCACGGCTCCAGCTAACACTAGGCACACCAACGTAATATACTAAGATAAAAAATTCTATGAGATGAGAATATACTAAAGCTCGAGGATCTGACGACAGTCCTAACTGTTTCTTTTGCTTTTGCCTTTGGTAGCCTCTGTTATAATAGATTACATGTGGTACTCTTGGACTTCTAAGTCATTTTTTACCCAGGCATGTTGTCTCATGCAAATAGAAGCCCGGCACTCAGGAGGCAGAGGCAAAAACTTCAGAATAAAATGCAAAGGACTCCATTTCTTTCTTAAAAGCAACAGATTAAGTGCCTAATATAGGACTGGAAATTTTTAACATAAAGTGTACTTAAAGTGTCTATGCAAACTTTTCCATGAACACAAATTTAGCCAAATGTTCCACATTAATTCATCAATAACGCGATATATCCCCAGCCATGTTGCATGGGTCCTTGCTGTGGTACACACTTCATCTCATTCTGCAAACTGTGGAGCACTGTACAAAGTACAACCCACTCAGTCCTCCTCCATTGTCAGTGTCATGGCCACCAAGTCAGAATGAGAAACCCACACAATTAGAAGAGCCTAAGGAGACACAGCAACTAAAGAGTAAAGGTGCCACGTATCTCAAACTATGTCAACCGGGGTACCCACTCGGAACCGAAAAGACCATTAGCAGAAAACCAGTCAATTCCAAACAAAAGGTGTAGCAGAGGAAACTGTAAGTAAGCTCGTTTCTAGTTTTCCAGTGTTAGCATCTGTATTTTCACAGGTGGTACGATTTAATATTCTTAGCATTAGATAAGCCCGCGTGAGGTGCACACAAAAATGTTCTATATTGTGCATGCTGACATTCTCTAACTCCAAAACTATTTCTAAAACCGAAGGAAGAAAGAAAACTATTTAATAGGATTTCTTCCCATTCTGTCTGGGAGGATAAAGAACTCATTTGCTGCATAATCATACGTGGTGGTTACTGGAGCACCAATGAGATGAGCAACTGATGACAACCAGTGACACCTGGGGCTTGGCATCTGGTTCCCCAGCCAGGCTACCAAAACCATGGGGAAGGAATACATTTTCTAATGAAATACATTTTCTAATCATTACCTTTCTTTTCACAAGTAATGGCAACTGTCAATGAGGTGGGAACAGCGTCCAGAAATCTAATAACGATGCCAATGCTTCAGGACCGTAGACTCCAGGAAACAGTCTGGTCACACAGATGAACATCTGCAGCACTACTATCATCTGTTGCCCTACCCTAGAAAAGTACTCAGCAGTCTTCTAAGTAAACGACATTTCCAGAAGTAGTAAGTAAAACGTAAGGAAACTCTGATAAGCATCATGTGCTCATTGCCCTGCTAAACATATGAAATTATTTTAAATGAACTTACTTTCTAATTCTTCTTTTTCAAACTTGGTGTTCACGGTTGAGCTAGTTTTGCCAAGATCCACAACAGCTTCTTCATCAGGCCCCTAGAAACAAGGCATTCTCCTTTACTGTGAACCAGTGCACATGAGGACCTAGTCTTTATTATTTCAAAGAGCCAAAAGCACATGCCTTCTCACAAAGTAAAATTCTGAGAGTGACCATATCTTTTTTAAAAAGTGTTTACAGGAATTTTTTAAATCCACAATTCTAATTCTCATGGTAAAAATGAAAGTGAGAGTGTCATAAGCCATTTAAAAAAAAAAAAAAAACTGAATTTACCCTCATTAAAATACACCCAGGACCAAAGAAAACAGAAATTTTATGTGAAAGGATTGCTGTCGTAAATGCCAGCATGGACATCGGCTCCAAAGTCCTAGAGTGAAGGGAAAACAACTATTTCAGTGGACTACAGCTAAACACAGAAGATACGTGGTGGGCTCAAGGTGTAGTACCATTTTTACTTGTTAGTTAACAAACAGCAAGTAAAAGTGAGAACTTTTCATTTCCCTAAAAAGGAAAAGCCAAAGTTATAACCTCTAGGGAAATTCTGCTTCATGATGTGAAATTAAGACTTAATCGAGTCTAAGTTTCACAAAGGTCCCTTCCCCAGCACCACAAAAACAATAGTTCTGTAAACACTTTTATTACAAAGTACTGCATGTAGCATTTTAAAAACCTGTAGTTTACACTTCCTTTCTCAAGTCCTAACAGCTTTTTAAAGAACATTACGGTCCCCACATCTACACAGTAGATTTCATTTGTACAATTCTTTCAAACAGACGCAAACTGGACATGCATCCCCCATCTCTCAAAGTCCGGTCCTGAACCCCGCATAGGCTGCTGTGCCAGGAAAGGTTTGACCACCTTTAGTGGTGCTGCCCTGCAGTGCGATGCTTTTCCCATGCACACACAGTACGTTAACAGCTACTCATAGCTTTCTCCAAATTCTCACTACTGAAACTCAAGATTAGAATTGGTCTGCTTAATTTTCAAGTAAATTTCTTGCTAGCTCAGCTCTCACTATCTGATCCACAAAGTTCAGCACCAGGCATAGCATACCAAGGAAATGCAGGTTTTCTGCTGTCTAGACTTACTTTCTAAAGCTAGACACTTAAAGAAAAACTCACATAGATCTATCTCTGAATGAGTGGCGTTCAAGTTAATTCAGAGAAGTTAAATGACTTGCTAGGGCTCAACACTTCAACATGCTGCAATGAGTCCCCACAATAAACTGAGAAAAAAGACACCAATTTGTCTGACTAGTCCAAGTTCTCCAAACTTCTTTAGCAATAGGGCCAAAGTCAGAAACAAAACTAGGCTCAAGACTGAGTAACAAGCTGGACAGTGGTGGCGCATGCCTTTAATCCCAGCACTCGGGAGGCAGAGGCAGGCAGATTTCTGAGTTCAAGGCCAGCCTGGTCTACACAGAGAAACCCTGTCTCGAAAAACAAAAAAATAAACCAAGACTGAGTAACAAGAAAATCCCAACTGAACGAACATCATCACTAAATGAATTCTCCAGTTCCAGGATGAGTCACGTCTAATTGAGTTGTTGACCAAAGGGGACCAACCCAAGAATATCCTCAAACCCAGGATACTGCCAAGGATTTTGGTTTTTTGCTTCCCACAAATTGATGGTAGGCCCATTTTTGAAGATGGCACCTACACACCTTACTCTACCTGGAGAAGTTGAGCTGGTGCCTAACTAGAGCCTTCATCCCTACTAATAATGTTCATGGTACTAAAAGTTACTCCATATCCTATCAGAGGAGAAAGCGAAACATCAACCCAGCTACAAACCCTTTAACTAACAACCTTGCCTGTAACATCTACTGGTAAAATAGTGGCACAAAGCTTGTAGGAGTAATCAACTACTATCTGTTTGGTTATGAGGCCTACTCCAAGAGAAGGATCCATATCCAACACTACTTAGGTGCCCAAGAACCTGAGACTACATAAAACAGGAATTTAGGGAAGATCCAAATATTTCTGCTCTGCTAAAGGAACAGGGTCAATAAAATTATTCCTAATGAAATTCTGCTATACACAGATCAGTGTCTTGTTGGGCCATCACTGCTCTTGCAGCAGATGGGAACAAATGCAGAGACCCACAGCTGGGCCATGTACAGAGTGAGAGACCTCAAAGCACTCACTCCTAAAAGGAATGGCTCTATCAAGCTCCCCTCCCCCACCTCTTTGGTGCCCAGGGAACCCTGCAAAGGAGGAGGCAGAAAGTATGTAAGAGCTAGAGGGGATAGAGGACTACAGGAGAACAAAGCCTTCTAAACACAACAGGATCGGTGAGTATGTGAACTCACAAAGACTGGCAGCAAACACAGGTCCTGCATGGGTCTAAGCCAGATGAAGGAAATGGAGTCCCAGCACGGGGAGAAGGAAGTATAATATACAAGCCCCATCCCTAACCCAGTATCTCCAATTGTGTTTTCTCCAGTGGAGTCTGAATGGATAAGTAACCACTCTTACGGACAGACCCCACACCCAGCAGTAGGCAGCCAACACAGAACAAGCTGTGGCATTCTGGGAGATCTTTTGACTCATAATGCTTTGTCTGGGCATTGTTTTCCTTTTTCTTTATTCTTGCCTTATAGGTCTTTTACATAGGTATTACGATTTCTGACGTTTTTTATGGAATTTCTATACGTGGATTTTGTGTCTCTCTGCGTCTAAATGGATTTCTTGTGTTTTGTTTGTTTTGTTTTTCTGTTTTTTTTTACTTCTGCTTGTTTTGTCCTATTCTGGTTTGTTTTTATTCTTATTTTTTTTTTAATCTCTGTTTTTATTCTCCATTAAGCAAGTCATACTAAATGTTTTAGCTTCCCTTCAATGATTACATGTCATTTAAGTTCCCACACATGCATTTGACAAGCTCTCTCCTGAATCTAAGAGGCCAAGGCTGTGTCCTCAGAGGCAACATACTGTCCACACTAAAGGGATTAACTGCTCCTATCCAAGCTTTCATTTAGCCTGCACCACTGCCAGAGTAAGAAACAAAGCAATACAACTGCCTCCTGACCCCCAACAAACAACACAGCTCTACTTACACGTTCAGACTATTAACAAAGCTGATCAGCTTGCACTAAAAATTACCCTGTCAGCGACCCACCATTTATATTTATGTCACACTTATTTTACTACTGTACTGTTAAATATACACACCCATACATCATTTTAAGTATTTGTCAGAGAAAACTACTTCCACCTGCACAAAAAGCAGAATAATGTGGATAGACGCCCCTTCCTGATCTACTCAGGCTACTCCTGGGAGACTACACTGTACAATTCACTTCCAATCTTAATGTAGTGGGCTCTGTTTTTTTCTGACAAGGTATCACTGTGCAGCCATGGTTGGCCTGGAACTCTCTATACAGACTAGGTTGGTCTTGAACTCTGAAAGATCTGCCTGTCTTGGCCTCCTGCACCACACCAGACCTAGAATTTCCACTTATAAAGAAAAAAAAAAGAACAGAAACAAAACAGGCCACTTGTAAGAAGACAATCTTAAACTAAGAAATACAATGAAAGAGTTTGAGGGTGGGCTAGCCTGGGCTATATGAACCCTGTCCTTAAAACGCACACACAAAAGTACAGCACTAACTGACCAAAAAAAGACAGGAAACAAATAACAAATATATTCCTCTCCTAGTTTCTCAACTGGGAAACATGAGTAGTAAAGACAGCATCTGTATAAGCTATATAAATCAGCCATCTGGATATGTGATACCAACAACAACAAAGTACACGGGGTACATGTAGCCACAAACTGAAACTCCCGGAACAAAGGCACTGACTGCTGAGGTTCCATCTGTTGCTATGTATTGTAAAGCTAAATTATGTACCAAAGGTCTAGGTGCTTACCTAGTGAATTCTAAGTTTACCAGCTTTTGTTATACAAACCTGGTTCCTGAATTCAAAACTACTGGTTAAAGATGACTACAGCCTGCAGCTGGGCAGAAAAGAGGTAGACAGGGCTCTGGATCCTGGGCTTGACCATGAGGAAGGAGAAGAGACGTCAGAGGACACTATGGAGGTGGATCATGGGACCAAGGCCATGAGGACCAGCCAGTTGGAGTAGGGGCGGCCCAGCCAGAACATGGCAAGCGATATCTCAGGGTCACTGACAGGGAAGTAGACAAAATAGCATAGAGGGCTGATCTCTGGCCAGCTCTATGCTTTAAGGCTTATTATAAGTATAAAGGTTTTGTGTCTCTTAGTTGGGAATCAAATGATCTAAGGTGGGGAAGAAACCCCCAGTTAGTGTTTACCACTACAACTATCTAACTGAAGGAAAAAATAATTTTTCCTAAATGCATGGCTTTTAGATGTGATTGCTTTGGAATAATGCCTTATACCATTTTCAATACACAGTAAATTAATACTCCATGCAAAAGTCATTCTGTGTTCCTTTTAAAAGTTGACATAAAAATACATGTACCTATTAAATGTTTGTAATAAAACTGCCACTGAAGACACACTACTGAGCAGAGCCTGGCTGTCCTAGTAGCATTTCTTCTCTTGTATAATGTAATTTTTAAATGTTCCCCTTTCAATGTCAATTATTTTTACATTTTCACATAGAAAAGACCTTTTCCACGTGTTTGCCTTTATGAGCATAGTAGTAAACTAAGGACAGCATAAAATGCATCCTTCTTGACTTCAGATCTATCACATCACTTACAAAGCCCACATAAAAAGATAATGCCATATCACAAGAAAAATAAAACACAAAATATAAAGGCATCCAAATTACATCAATGTCAATGAGGCTCAATCTAACCTTATACTTAAGATTATTCAACTCTGATGTCATTTTTTAAAAATTTATAAATAACACTTACAGTGCAACATAAAAGATATTATTAATTGTACGCAAGACACGTGGATATCTTATTCCAGAAAGAGATATGTGAAGTTAACAGGTATCCAAGGTAATTTACTACAGCAGTGTTTATAATAGTAAAAGGCTAGAGACACCTAGAATTCCTTGATAAAGGAATGTCTCGAGAAAGTGTTATACAACACAGAAATAAGGCGTTATAATCTCTTTAGGATGAGAGGGAATCAAACTTGAATGTTGATATAATTTGGGTACCTTTTTCTTCCTCCATGTTTTGTTTGTCAGGTTTGAGATAAGGCCTCAATCTGTACCTCAGGAGGGACTGGAACTCACTCTGCAGCCAAGGAGATCTTCCCATCTTAGCTCCTGAATGCTGGGAAGCAGGTACAAGCAGCCACACCTGACTGAATGATCTACATATCTGACTTTTTTTAGTACCATGACATTATGCTGGAATTTGAATTTTAACTAAAGACAATTCAAATTAGAACAAAAGGTGTCTCCAGGAGATGAAAGACGAAATGTGAAGATATGGCAGGTGTGAGGGCGGGGCCGCTGGTGGAGGCGCAAGACAAGCACTGGCAAGCAGATGTTCTCAGCAACAACAAGGCTTAGCATGCGCCATAGATTACAGTGACATGCCAACTCAAAAACCTCACTACGGTTCTGTTGAACAAGGAGATGTACTCACTCCAAGATTTAACCAACACACACAGAAATACCTTAAGAGTCATGAACTACATACAAATTGATAGAGAGCAAAAATTTTACATATTCCAAAAAAGAAACGACTGATGCTGGCCTAGCCTAATGGCTCACGCCTGTAGTTCTAGCATGAGAGGCTGAGGCCAACAACTATGACAAATCCCACTCTGGACTCTATACTGCATTCAGAACAGCCTAGGTAGGGTACAGAAAAACACAATGGCATACATCTGTAATCCCATCCATCACACAGGAGGCAGAGATCTGTCAGAAATTCAAGGCTAGCCTAGTCAGACAGGTAAACTTACTGAGACCTTGTATTACAAAAACAAAAACAAAACAAACAAACAAAAAACAAAAGCAAAAGCAAAACGAACAACAACAAAAACCCTCTTTATTATAGAAAACCAAAGTGAGATGTGACTGAGCAGATGCTTTTCACAGTCCACAAACCAGGTGGCCCCCAACTGCAATCCCAACAACTGGGAGGCTGAGCAAACTGGGTTGCTGGAGGTTCCAAGCCAGAATCAGCTATAGTATAAGGTCAAAGTATGTAAATAAAACATAAATCCTAACTAATGGGTACATACGTGTAACTTCCTTACCAGCAGAAATCTTTCCATTTATTTTTTTTATTTATAGAAGGAGAAAACAGAGGAAAGAGGGAAGGAAGACAGGGATAGAGGGAGTGGGAGAGAGAGAGAGAGAGAGAGGAGAGAAAGGGAGAGAGGGACGAAGGAAGAAGAGGAACATGCCTCATTTCCTTAAGAACTTGTAACTAAAAACTCATTCACTTAGCAAATACCCAGGGCACGATTTGAGTTTGTACCACAAACAGGGGTATGCATCTGAAAATGAAGACTGATAACTCAAATCTTCAACTTAACTGGTTTATTTAAGACATGACTCTCCAGGATGGAAAAAAAGAAATCTGGAGGCCAAGGAATCATCTTTTGAAATCATGATGAATGAAACATCTATACATTTATACAGACATCTATAGAGTAAGCTTTGTTTTCCAGTTCAATTTCCTTCCTTCTTTTCATGTATTTTTTAATCTAAAAGATGAAAGACACACACAAAGTTGAAGCAGTCTGCTCAATCACATTGCCAGTAAAAGAACTACACAATGCCACTCTCTATGGACCAAGCATTCAAACAGTGAAGAACCAGGGCATTCAGGAATGCCATTATGTGAATTCTTGATTCGCTAGACTACATATCAAGGTCACCTGTCATATACACAGTGTTTCCTACTTAATAACAAACTCATGGAATCGCTTAATTATCTTGCAGGCTGAACAATAAATTACAAAAGGTAATAACCATGTACAGTTTACTTTCCACTGAGTTCTCAGCATCAAGCAATATCCGGGCCCTGGGAAGTCCTTTATTAGTTAATACATTTAATATCCAATATGTATAAGACATTAAAAATTTATATTGGGTTCACTTAAGGATCCCTTCTGGGAAGTAGAGGGGGTTTACCAGTTTAAGAGTACTTGCTGCTCTCCTAGAGGACTAGCATCCATACCAGAGAGCTCAAAACCACTTTGTAAATCTAGCTCCAGGGAATCTGATACAGGTTCACATGCACACACCCATATACCAGCATACACACCACACATAATTAATAATCATAAATCTTTTAAAAGATCCCTTCTAAACATAGAGCATAAATATGATACTTTAAATTCCATAAGTCAATTTATATTTTTAAAAGCCCAGAATCAGCATAGCGAAAATTCAATTCACAAATGAGAATTCTGGCAAAAAAAATTAAACAAATTGTTTTTTACTAAAAATACCTGCTATATTTTACTTATTTATTCTCTTATTTCTCTTGCCTGCAAAAGTAACATTTACAACATATACTTTTCTTGGTCAAATTATCAAAACATGGGACTTACTTATAAGGCACAGCATAAAGAACAATGTTAAATTACTTAAAATATATTATAAACCTAGCATAAGAGCTTTTAACACAAAAGTTTGCAAAAAGCAATTACTAAAGATACATCAGAGATCCTCATTAGAAATTTATTTTTGTATCACCTAAGACATGTGGCTATAACCCAAGAGTAAGACCCCCCATAGATTCTGATTATTAAGCATGTAGAGAGTAATTTCAGCTACCTGCTTCTAAACAGGCTTAATATGATGATTTCGTTCCTACTATTTTAGCCACATGTTTTTAACTATCTATTTCTGAGATTATAGTACATGTACATCATTTCATCCTTCCCTATCCTCCCTGTGGTAAAGATGTTGCAAATGTTCCTAACTTTACACAGGCTTTACTCTTCAGCAGATGAATTCCACAACCAAGGATTGAGGGGGTGATAATAGTCTAAACCAGTGTTGACAGCACCACACTTCTCCAAGATCCACCATTAAGCTTAGAAATACTAAAGTATGCAAATAAAACACAAACCCTAGGCATCCTAATGGGTACCTACATGTAACTTCCTCGCCAGCCGAAATCGTTCCATAGTAATACTGACAGGATAGGTCTTGTTTTTGACAATGCAGTAAATCCCCTGAAGAGTCCAGGGACAGTGAGGACACAACTGATTTAGGTCACTGTGCTTTATACAGATGAACGCCTTTAAGTTGCTTTTATGGCACAGCCAATCCCTGTCTTCTACATTACCTAATCTTTCAAGCTGATAACCGCAACTTGGGGTCAGTGCACTAACCAGCTGTACACTGTAACAAACACATTTAGAAATACTGAAAGAAGCCAGGTATTTCAGCAATCTCAACACTTGGGAGATGGAAACGGGAGAATCAAGAATCCAAGGCCAACCTCTACCGTGAGCTCACGCCTAGCTGGGGAAGGTCCCATGAAACAACATCTTTAAAACAAAGTGTAGAGAGAGAAAGGGAGGGGCGAGAGAAGGAAAGATGAACTGAAAGAATGCAGCAACCAGTGTAAAGAAAGTTTCTCTACAGCATTAGAATAAATAGAACACAGTCTCAGTACCCTATGTGGATGTATAAATGTATGTGTGTACCTTACTGCATTTTTCAGTATGCTGGTGACTAGTAAGCTTGTTACTTAATTTCAGCAAAAGCCAGATATTTTTATCCAGAACTTGTTTCTAAGATTATTAAATTTGTACCAAATAATCTTCAACTTGCACTGTATTATTGATAGGATAGTCATATCATAATTTATATAACAACTTGAAGGGAAGACAGAAATAAGCAGCACAACCCCAGCTCTCAGGACTCAGAACCCTCACACTCTTACTGCTGAGGATTCCAGTGCTTTTGCTTCGAAGAATTACATCGATCTTTACCATGGCAGAAATAAAATCCCCCAAAAAACTTCAGAGTTTATTCAGAATAACTTAATAAAACAATAAAAAAAAACAAAAAACACATGATAGCTTATGTGACTAAGTGTATCAAACACTAACCAAACTTCAGTGAGGATAATTTTGTGGTTTTGTTTGGTTGAAACAAATTCTGCCTGTGTGTTCGAAGCCAGCCTCAAGCTTTTGATCTTGCCTCAGCATCCCAAACGATGAGATGGTAACGGGACACTGCCACAAATAGCAAATACTTTTTGTCAATTAATAATGGATACTCTTCTTTGATACTAATTCAAATCACTTCTGAAAAGTTAATTGCAAAGTGAAACCTAAAGCAATTTCAAATGAATATTGCCTATATTGTTCTCAAAATCCACTTGTATTTTTGTCTTGCTTTTTGTTTTGGTGTGTGCATCTATGAGAGGAGGGGGCACAGACAGACAAAGTCCCTCATTAAATGGATTTTGACATTTTGGATAGACTGGATGGCAGGTGAGTCTCCAAAGATTTCCTGTCTCTGGACACTAGCACTAGAGACACAGGTACACACCAGCTTTTTTGATGTGGACGATGGGAATCCAAACTCAGGTCTTTGTGCTTGCATTGCATCCATGTTACCGACTAAACAGTCTCCTCCGCTATTTAAAAAAAAAAAACAGGGGCGGGCGGGGGTATTTATTCTACAGACTAGAACGCTAGAAGTCCCAACAACTTCCCAAGTGCCACTGCTCTAGCTTTTGCAATTGAATGGGTATTACACTAGGTAGTAGTGCCTTTCTAAATGTGCATTTCATTATGTGGTAAGAAAGATAAAACCATCCACCTGTCAATAAAACCATCGCCATGTGTGATTAAGACCAAGTATTGATCTGGAATGGGGGAGGGGTATCCCAAAAGCTGTTGCCTGGGGGATAGGTTGTTCTAGCTGGGCTGCCTTGTCTGGCCTCAGTGGGAGAAGCAGCACATAGCCTCACAGTGACTTGAAGTGCCAGGGAGGAGGGCTACCTGGGGGTGAGGGGAGGTGCTGTGGGAAGGGGTGATCAGGAGGAGGAGCAGTGAGCGGGATGTAAAGTGAATAAGTGAAAAAATTAAGTTAAATTAGAGAGAGAGAGAGAGAGAGAGAGAGAGAGAGAGAGAGACCCCAACCAAGTATTGAGAAATACTAGTGTCAGGCTGGTAGACACAAGTTTTCCAAAATCCTTTTTGTCTGAAAGCCCAGATTATTATTACAGAAAAACAAAACAAAACAAAAAACAAAAAGCCTATTATCTTACTTACAGGCTTTCTTCACTTATGTTTGAGGAAAAAAACCTATCAATGCTATGCTGTCAACTGTTTGAGTGAAAATAAGTGCTACATGAGAAAACGGTAGAAGTGAACAGCATGCATCAAGGCCCTAGGTTCAATCCTCAGCCCCAAGTAAATAAATTCATTTGTTCATTCACTCATTGATCATCCATCTACTTAAGTAACCAGGTCCTACTTCCAGAAGCTACTTACTCTTTACTGGGCTATTCAAGCATTCTTAATTTCACAAGAGTTCTTTAAGTTACCATAAATGGTCACTTTCAAATCAAGGACTATGCAACACTGCCTTGCTTCCTATGGTTATTTTAATAAAATGCTTTGAAATACATAAAAGTGAGCTGGAGCTGAAAAACTTTTTTTTCTATATGCTTCCAAAAGTTACAGATCAAGTCTTCAGGCCTTGGTCCACTGAATTTTCTCACGTGAAAATGGCTGTAAAGACCAGAGCACACAATCCATACTGTAAAGTCACTAGCTTTTGTCTCCGCAGTTTGGTTTGTTTGTTTGTTTGTTTGTTTGTAGACAGAGCCTTCTTCATTCAGAACTCAAACTGCTAAATTCTGTTTTAAGATACACTGAGTCCTAAGACAGGAGTGCATATATGTAATCCTAAGACTATGAAAGCTAAAGCAGGAGAACCATTGCTAATTCAAAGTCATTAAAAGTACCAGAACAGTCGGGGCTATATAGGGAAGATTCTGTCTCAAAACAACAAGAGGCCTATTTTGAGGCCTAGAAAACCATCTTGATCATAACTTAAAATAACATTGTCTTCTCTGCATTTACCTCAGTAAATATCACACTCTTCTTTGGCTGCTTAGTAGAAATATGACTATTGCCAATGCTTTTCTATTATCTTATTCAATCTTTTGAGTTCAGCTGCCTAAAAATCTTAAGGCAGCTTGCTTCTCCTTTTACTTTCTCTGGTCATCACAGTTCAAGCCTCTATCTTCACTGGCCTGGAAAATGTGATAATTTTCTAGTTGGCTTCCAGCTTCCACATAATTGTCTCTAGAGTTCTCTTGAGGAGACAGTGCTGTCCCCAATTAACATCCACAGCTCACAGAATGAATCCAAGCCAAAGGTCTACCTTACTTCCCCACCATTAGCTATGGTCTACTTCGCTATTTACTTGTATGTGTGTCCTGCCCACATGTACGTCTGTGAACCACATGCATGCTTGGTTGCAGGGAATTAAGAACTGCCATGGATGTGCTTGGAAGAGCACATAGTGCTCTGAACCCTGAGCCACCTCTCTGTACTTTTCCTTCCTGTTCAATACCTCAACCATTCTCAGCTTATTAGACTTGAACTTATTTTTTTCTATTTCTGGTCTTGGAATGCTATATCTCTACTCCTTGATAAATATATTAGATAATTTAGTGACTAAAGAAATAAGGTCTGATATTGGAGAAAATGAATTCTATTTATTACTTCTTAGAAATGGGTACTGGTTTTATAGTTCCTATTGATTTTCCAAATGAGTACTATCACCTGCATTCACAAAATCTTCCAAAGATTCTATGAAATTCCTCTACTATTATATCATTCTCCCATTTTATTCTTCAAATATTCTCTTGAGACAGAGCCTCAGCATGTAGCCCAGACCGGCCTCAACTGGTAATCCTCCTGCCTTAGTCCAGTTTATTTTCCTGTTCCCTAACTCCACCTGTCACTCTATAAAATTTACGTCTGCGCTAACAAATATGAGAAGGGGCAAGAAATCACCCAGGCCCAAATCTCTGGTCTGATGACCTCCAAGTTGTTTTTCTTCACCTCTTATTTTCTGTAACTATTAGTTCTGTTATTATCATTCGGGTCCCACACATGCTAAGAAAGAATAGTCCCGAGCTATAGCCCTGCCTTCTTTTTACTTTTTGTAGTGAGATAGGGTCTCAGTAAGTTGCCCGGAGTGGCCTTGAACTCACTCTGGAGCCTATAGGGATTCAACTTGTGATGTTCTTCAGCCTCCCAAGTGGCTAGGATTACAGGTCTGTGACACCAGGCCCAGCCAGGAGGTATTTATACTTTTATATTGTTAGAGAATATAACAAATACTAGAACATGTCTGGTATCTCTGTGCTTTAAAGAATGTTAAATAAAGTATATGCTAAAATTATTTATCAATGTATTTGAAATTTTAGCTTATAATCGGTTCAGCATGGAGACTGTAGCACTATGAATTATCATTTGAATATAGGTTGTTGAAATAAATGTCCAAAAGAAGCTTCAAAGAGTAGCTTTGAATGCAGGCAACAAACATTTGCTCTAATCTGGTAAAGACCTGCCAGCTGGCCTGCATAACAATTTGACAAGGCTTTAACCTGAATTCTCATTTTAGTACTATCTCATATTTGTTAATTCTAATCTCAGTAAGAAAACAGAAAGTATTCTCTTGGTTTTTCTAGATATTAGCACCTTGTTTAAGCTTCCCAGATTCTTTCTGAGAGCACACAGAATTCTCATGATGAGCAAACACTACAGGCAAGAAGGGCAGGGCCTCAGGAGGTAGCCGCCTCTTACCGTCTAGTCGCTGGCATGTATTTCTTTCTCAGTTCCACCAGAAACCACTCTCTCCATTGGCTTCAGTTCCCTGTTTTCTCACAACTTTGTCTCTACTCTGGATCCTTCTAAAATAAGGTTAAGATTATAGATTTTAATTAAACAGATTAGTCAAATAACTGGATTGCAGTAGAATGCATATAGAATGAATAAAGCCAACAGGGTACTCATGTCTGTCTGTAATCCAGCACTTAGGAAAGAAGCTGCAGCAGACAGGAAGATGCAAAGCTGTGCTGGCTGCCGGGAGCCATCTGGCGGTGGTAAGACTGTGTATGAGAACTGTGAATGTGTGGCATGCGTCGTGCCACCATTTAATTTTCTCATATTTTGAAACTTTGTAAGAACTTGTGAGGACTTCTCGAATTCCCTAATTTTTTAATAAAACTGCTAAACAAAGCAAAATGTTGAATGAGGGCTAAATTTATTTTGAATGAATCTTAAATTCTTAGCAAATTAGAGACCAAGTCTCCCAAATGCAAAAATATCCCCAAGAGACACTGTACCCTGCAGGTTCAACATGTGCAGAAATATCCAAGGCAGTTCCTCCTGGATAGACTGACAATTGGAGAACATTCACTCTTCCTAAAAGGCCCCACTGAGGAATGCACCATGAGGCTAGGGACCCAACTTCTGTCATGAAGAGGGTCTACAAACCCCAAATCACAAAATTAAAAGCAGATGAACTACAAAAAATGATCTACCTTTACTTTCTAAACTAATCTGGCTGCCTTCCAGTCCCATCCATTAATGAAAAAATTACTTCAAGAGATGTGAAAAACATATTTTTCCCAAATGTTAACTTTAAAAACTTGGTTAAATAAAATAATTTCCATAGAGTAAGCTCTAACTCTCTTTTAAGGAAGTGATAGATGCAACAACTCATGGTCTATTCAAAACATACAGATGATTCATTCATGGGGAGTTCAAGGTAAATACTGTTCTCTGTAGCAAAATCAGGAACACAATGTGACTGGGGTCCCCTACAACTGTGTCAATGTAATTTCAATAAATGCCAATTCAGCTGAATTAATTGTTAAGTTTATTTTTCAGGATGCTGGAGATCTAATGCATGCACCAGAGCACCTGAGGCAAGTGCTTTATCACTCATACATCCCTAGCTCTTGGATGACTTAAAAATATTTATGAATCTCAATAAAAAGTTAAGTATTTTCACAAGGGGAAAATCTAAGTTTAAGCAAGTATATATACTCCAGCTGAGCATGGTGGCACATACCTGTGATCACAGCATTCGGAAGTCAAAAACCTAGAGTTTAAGGTCAATTAACCATCTCACAAAGAAAGGAAGAACGAAATCTAAGTTAGTTGAATGTCCCTGCCCTACCTTGCTTTCTACTGCTGCGATGAAGACCATGACCAAAAACAACTCTGGGAGAACAGGATTTTTTTTTTTTTACTTCAGCTTATAAACCATCAAGAGAAACCCAGGAGGAACCTGCTGACAGGAACTGAAGCACAGGCCACAGAGGATGCCATTTATTGGCTTGCTCTACATGGCTTGCTCATAATACATTTTTAGACAACCTAGGACCACCTGCCCAGGGGTGGCCCAAAGACATGTGTAGAGGCCAATCTGATAGAAGCATTTACTCAATTGTGTCACATTGACAAAAAAGCAGTACAACCACCAAACTGTGACAGCCGTATAACTAAGCCACTACGTTTTAAATATTGTCTCCTACTTTTCCTATACACCTCACTGACTCAAATTCCTGGGTAAATGTAAACAAGATTAGAACATCAGTAACTACAAACTCAAATTTCAAAAGGATAAATTAATTCAGTACATAATTGGGTACGAGGTATGCAGTGCATTGATATTAGTTATGATTTTTGAAATATTATATACTATTATAAACCACAGTATTGATAAAGTACCTTTACAAAACGAAAATTAAGTAATTCTTGTTAGAGTATATTAATAACCTCTCAAAAAGTATGTCAACCCATGGCGTAAGGCAATATAAAAAGTCATCTACTGGGCATGGCAGTATAAAGGAGACTGAGAGGATAGTGATTTTGTTCAAGAACAACCTGAAATACCTAAGAAATCTGAGGCCAACCTGGGCGACATAGTGAGATGCCCAATCTCAGAAAGGGGTGGGGAGGAGATGAGACAGGAGGAGAAGGAAGGAAGGAAGAAGAGAGAGGAGAGCGGAGGAGGAGGAATTAGAAGCTGGTATGGTAGTGCATATATGTGGACAAGTGAATTGACGTAAGTTTGAAGTCAGTGAGAGTTCTACAGTGAGTTCAAGGCCAGCCTGGGCTCAACATTTTTAATTAAGTACGTTTAAACACAGAAATGATTTATAGAAGATGACGAGCTAGCTGTATAGTGACGTATGCATATTCGTTTCCTCATTCGGCCTCCAGTGGACTTACACAGACATAGTCTTCCTTCTCTTTTAAAGAAGTCCCTGTATTCATTAGACCTCGCTATCTCTATCAGTACAAAGAAGCACCCCACTCTTCAGCAACTGTTCAGTGGCCTAAGTGGATCTCCCATTATTTATGCTACCTTTGGCATACAAGGAGAGGTTACTTTCACAGTATTTTTTCTGTTTGTTTTGCTTTGTCCTTTAAGATGGGGTTTTCCTATGTAGCCCAGGCTTGACTAGAAGTCACAACAATCGGTCTGCCTCGGTTTCCCAGATGGTAGCCTTGCAAGACTGAACCACCATACCTCACTTAAAGAGCAACTTTTAAAATGACACATTTTCAATCTCTCCTGTACAGTAACTAAAACAGAGAAGTCTATCTTACACAGTTGCATACCGTGGGTGTCACAGGATTTGCTTTTTCAAGGTCTATGACATCTGTTAGTGATTTGGTGCTCATGCTTTCTAAGAACCACTCTATGTGGGGCTGGAGAGACGGCTCAGAGGCTGCAAGTGCTGAAACTGCTCTACCAGAGGTCCTGAGCTCAATTCCCGGCAACCACATGGTGGCTCATAACCATCTGTGATGAGACCTGGCACCCTCTTCTGGCATGTAGGCATATATGCAGGCAGAACACTGTACATAATAATATTTAAAAAAAAAAAAACACTGCATGTGACTGCATTCTCTCATCCAAGTATAATATATTTAACTTGAGAAATCTTGAGGATTTCTCAAGAGTCTTTAATATGTTGTTATAAATTATGAATTTCTAAAAAGTATGTGTGACATTTCTCAATTTTATTTGGCTACAAATAGCACTTTGTGACAGAATCTCCTATAGACTTCACAATCTGAGAAATAAATTCCAACTAAATATTATGGGGTGGATGCAAAAATTTCTAACAACTATTTAAGCCAAATATAAGCAAACTTTAAAGATGTGTAGTTAAACTACGTTAACTTTTAGGACATGTTCTTTAGCTGTCTTCTGAATTCCTTTGAGGTTTCAATATAAAACTATTTGTATTTCTTCCAGAAAAAAAAAAAAAATGAAATTTTGGGGGTGATTCATAAACCCCAAGGTGCCACACCATAGTTATCTCTATTTTTAAATCAATTTTAAATACAGTGCTGTATTAGGAGGTACCATTAATATTTTATATACTAGGATAGAACCCAGAATCCTTTCATTTAACACTAATGAAAAACCAGTAAAGAATTCACTGAGGTGTTCTGAGTCAAAACAAATGAATTGACTCACAAGAAATCACCTTTCACAACCAGTAATCAAAAAAAGAAAAAGAAAAAGAAAGAAAGAAAGAAAAAAATAGCTATGGAAACTGTTACAGGATGAAGAATTTTCATACAGACTTTTTTTTAAAAAAATAAATCACATTTTCACAGAACAAAAATTTGGTCTTTAAACTTATTTGATAGATTATAAAATCAAGATTTTTTTCTTAAGGGCTTTACTACAAGGACTAACCTTGGACTTGTGGATTAAAGCAAGTTCCCTGCATTAGCCTTGGGGAAGCTAAGTGCAACACAAGGATGCATAAGAACTCAACTTCTAGCCAGGCAGTGGTGGCGCACGCCTTTAATCCCAGCTCCTGGGAGGCAGAGACAGGCGGATTTCTGAGTTCGAGGCCAGCCTGGTCTACAGAGTGAGTTCCAGGGCTATACAGAGAAACCCTGTCTCGAAAAACCAAAAACCAAAAACCAAAAAAAAAAAAAAAAAAAACCAAACAAACAAAAGAATTCAACTTCTAGGAGCTTTCTCAGAGAGCTAGGAATTTCACATCTCATAAAAGTTGCTAGGAAAACAAAAAGAATTCTGCTTCCAATATAAGTGGAGAAATGTGAACACCAAGGAGAACAGAAATCCCGTTTTAAATGTAGAGCCAAGCAGAGCCAAGTGGTAGGTAATGCAAGCACTCTGGAGGGAGGGGCAAGTTCAAGGAAGTTCAAGTTCAAGGCCAGCCTGCTCCAGATAGACCAAGAACACATGGCAAGATCTTGTCTCCAAAAAAAGGAGGAGGGGGGAGTAGAACAGGGTGGAAAGGGAAGGGAAGAGGGACAGGAACCCAGGAAACTCCAAGCATGACCACAGAATTACATCCACAAGGACAGTGAGGATCACTGAAACCCAGCCCGCCAGCTTCACTTACACTTTGCCACATCTGCCCCTAAAGGTGTCCACAGGCAGGCATACCCTCAATGTAGTCTAGGACACAGGCATGCCCTCAATGTAGTCTACGACACAGGCATGCATGCCCTCAATG
>JADRCH010000125.1:1516775-1534922 GCA_019843965.1 Rhynchomys soricoides
CTCCCTACAGACTTGCAGGAATGGTTGGTTAGACGCATCAGTTAGGTAGAGCAGCTATGTAGTAAGAATAGATGTTGCACGCTGTTATCTGACGGGAAGTCATAATGAGGAGAGGTGGGCACAAAGGAAGGACTTTGGATCTCAGACTCCTGAGGAAGTAACTTTGGCTCTTCCTTCCCTGTGCCCTCCTGCTAACTAATCCTTAGGGTGAGGCTGAGGTCCCCTTCCTGAGGCATGACATTCTAAACTCCAAAGAGAAGCCTCACCTAAGTAATTAAAACACCAAGTGAGACTTAATCCTTCAGATTCAAAGATCAGAGAACCTCCATTGATCTTTGTAATACCCTTCCTTACGCTACTTTTGCAAAAGCAAATGTGTATGTTTTAGGAGAACATGGGAAAGGAGCCGAGTGTGGTGCCTGTAGCTCCAGCACTCTAAAGAGAAGCATGAGGATAGCTCAAGGATAGCTTGGTCTACGCAGAGATGCATGCCAGCCAGAGTGACATAACCGGGACTCTGACTCAAAACCAACTAACCAACCAAAATCAGGAAACACAGGGTAAGTGGAGAATGTGATAGTATATGCCCATAATCCCAGCATGCAGGAGGATCACAATGCTATACACTCACTAGGTACATGTTGAAAAGAAGAACACTAGTGGAATGAGCCACAGGAGATGTTGCAGAAACACATTTACAATTTGATGTTAATAAAAACAAACAAACAAACAAAAAACTGACTCCTCCCCTGGATCCACGAGATTGCTAAATAAAGCAGGGGGAAAGTCTGGGCTCTCCCTTCATTTTTGTTGTGGATTATCCACCAGAGAAGACCACTTGGGGTTTTAAACCAATGGAAAGTCTTTGCTGGCTGCCCAATGACTACACTGGGTGTTTGAGATCCTAGTGCAGGTGTTGGCTCATGCCTATAATCACAGCATTCAAGAAGCTGAGCCAATTATCAATTTAAGACCAGCATGAGCTCCACTAGAAACACCGTCAAAAACAAAAACCTAATAAGCAAAAGGTTTTGGCAACAATGAATATGTCCATCATTAACAGAAATTGTCTGAATATGTTTTAGAACTCCAAATGATGAAGAGCAATTTACTTGTTACCAAGCCTGATGACTCCTGAAACCCATAGGGTGGAAGGAGGAAACTGATTCCCACGAGTTGTCTTGCCTCTGTACCTGCATGGTGCCATATTCCCTACCTCCTACTAAATGAAACATAAGCTTTAAAACATTACAGAATTAGCTGGGTATGGTGGTACACACCTTTAATCGCAGCACACTGGAGTCTGACGTGGGAAGATTAGAAGAAGTTCAAGGTCATCTTCAGCTACACTGTGTTTCAGGCTACATTGAAAGACACTGCTTAAGAAAATACAAACTTACCGGGCAGTGGTGGCACACACCTTTAATCCCAGCACTAGGGAGGCAGAGGCAGACAGATTTCTGAGTTCGAGGCCAGCCTGATCTACAGACAGGACAGCCAGAGCTACACAGAGAAAAAAAGAAAGAAAGAAAGAAATTATAAACTTGCATAGCTGGCAGTCCCCCAGCAGATGGTGCTGTTTGGGGAGGCTGTGGAACCTTTAGGCGGTGGACCCTGCAACTAAAAGTAGGTCATTAGTATCTGGTCTTAAGTTGTAGCCCCGCCTCTTCCAGCCATGGCGTCCTGCTGAAAGGCTGGAGGCCAAGTAAGTAAGAACTGAGCTGTCTGAAACCATGAACCAAAAGCAATCTTTTGTCTCTTAAGTTGTTTCTGTCAGATATCATATCACAGTAATTTTCAAGTAACTAAACCATATATTAGTGGATGAAGTCTATGAAGCCTCAATAAATCTAACTTAGAAGCAAAAGATGATGGGTCTGGAGAGATGGCTCAGTGGTTAAGAGCATTGACTGTTCTTCCAGAGGTCCTGAGTTCAATTCCCAGCAACTACATGGTGGCTCACAACCATCTGTAATGGGATCTGATGCCCTCTTCTGGTGAAGACAGCTACAGTGTACTCATATATAAATAAAATAAATCTTTAAAAGCAAGAAAAAAAGCAAAAGATGAGATTGGTAGGTTGCTCTTTTATTCACTTGATTTTACCTATCTGTGGTTCTACAGGTTTTATTATGCTTTGCTTTGAAAGAGAATGCCAGGGGATCCTTAATAACTTTTCAGTTATTTTAGGATTTATTGTTGTTGTCTTGTTTGTTTGTGGCAGGATCTTAGGGCGGCCTAGATCCTCCAGCCTGCAATCCCCAAGTGCTTAGATGTAGGTGTGCTCTGCCTCTTTCAGCTGGTTTCTTGCCAACTGTGTATCTGTTTCTAATTTCTTGTTGCACATATGTATCCAGAAGGAACTACACTTATTAAAAGTGAAGACTGGAAACACTCATGTGCTTAATAGTGAGTTATAAAGAGCTCTCTTCAGGCTAAGAACCCATTGGGTTTTTTATAGTTCTGATTAATTAAAGGCAATTCAAAGTCACTGACCCCCTAGACTTCTCAGAGCTCAGGCTTGAATGCTATAATGTACCTCTGAGTAACAGGCGGGGAGAAAAGAAATATGTGTTGGCCCACTCTCAAGATGTTCCTGCATAAAGGTGTCACGTGCTTTGATTTAGGCAATAGTCTTTAAAAGAGTCCATTCTGGTCACACCTAAGTACACCTAGGTGTGGTTTATGAGCCACTTACTTTCAGGAGATGGTTCCTCTTTGGCAGTGGAAGCATTAGATAGATCCCTGTTGTCCATTTTACATAAAGAATACCATTCCTTACAGAGATCAAAGTTTCCTTCAGTAATCCTCTCATGAAAGTCTATGAATGAAGTCTCTGAAGTGCTTGCAACAAGCTCAGAGAAAAACCCTGCACCGAAGACAGACCTAAAGTTCTAAGGCCCATTTGAAGAAACAAGAAGGTGTAATAGACATTTAGGACACCAGAAATCAAGGAAAAAAAAGTCTTACTGTGGAATTACAATTCTCAAAACATAGTGTTATCATTCATTCATGTGTAAGTTATTGCTTGAAGCTGGGTATGGAGGTGTGTACCTGTAGTATCAAAATTCAGGATGTGGAGGCAGGAAAATCATGAATTGGAGGCTGATCACCAAGCACTATATAGGGAAACATTTTATTAAAAGAAGAGAAAGAGGAAGAGGAGAAGGAAGAGGAAGAGGAAGGAAGTTTTTTGTTTTTTGTTTTTTTTAATAAAATGGGTTGGAGGTATGGATCAGTGATAGAACACTTACTCAAAATGATAGACATCCTAGGTTCAATTACTACAATCTAAAGCTGTCAAAGGAGAGTCAAAAGTGATGGAGCACACCTTTAATTCCAGCACTCTAGGCAGATCTCTGTGAGTTCAAAGCCAGCCTGCTCTACATACTGAGTTCTGAGTCAGCCAGGGATACATACTGGAAGCTTGTACCAAAAAAAGGCAAACAAACAAACAAGATAGACAAAAACAGAAGAGAGGAGACTTGAGTATACATGCCATTTGAGGAACAGGGATAATCCAGCCTGCGGTCCTTTCTCAATTGTAAGGTCCACACAACTCTGAAAGACCAACAGCACTTACTCCATGCTGAGTGTGGCTCCCGGGGCCATGCACGTGTCATCCAAGCTGGCTGTACCCCCAATCTCAGACAATGTTTCTATATAAGCCAATATGGGAAATCTTGGCCTACAGAATTTCAAACAAAGAAGGAAAGTCTAGCTCCTAACCAACTGTAATATTAGGAGCTTCTATTCTAAAGAAGGATTGTTTGGAAAGTCTTTGAAGATTGCCTATAGCAGTTGGCAGAAATCTCACCCCATTCGACTCTGTGTTTGCCAAAGCTGGTATTCTATGGATTTAATATTGTCCCTTTGGAACTTGGCATTGCCAGGTGATGGCTGCTACCCACTGGCTTTTGTCTCCTAGATCTATCACTTCAGTTTTCTTTGTTCAGATTTTTTGTTGTTTTGTCATTCTTTTGTATTGTTTTCTTTTCTTTTCCACCTCCATTATCCAGAGAAGTTGTAGTGGAAACTATTTGCTCTCTTCTCTAACTACCACCGATTCACACAGCACACACCACAAGATCACCCAGGAAGCTCATGCTTGACACACTCAGCTTAACCTCAAAGAGGGAAGGCCATATTAGCAAGTCACGTGTGGCTTTTAAAAGGGCAGTTGCACTTTTGAAAATTGAATTTATTGTTTGAAATTTTTATGCATGCATTCATTTTGACTCTGTCTATTCCTTGTTCTTCTTTCACCTCCCCCTGGAATGTCCCTCACATGTCCCGCCCAACTTCATGTCCATCTTTTATTGTTCATTCACTTTTAACCCACTGAGTCCAGGTGGTACTGTCTACAGACACATGGGCATGGACTCCTTTACTGGGCCATGAACAACCTTCCATAGACCACACTTATAAAAAAATGTGATTCCTTTTCCTCCAGCAGGCACCAACTTCCAAAAGCTCCTCCTAGGGGTGGAACCTTGAAAGCCCCACCCTTTTGCAGGCTGGAATTAACTGGCTTGGTTTTGAGTACAGTGTATAAGTAACCATTGCTGCTGTGAGTTCATGTATGTAACAACCATGTTGTACCCAGAGGACAGTATTTCACAGCATTCCTCCCCACCAGATTCTGGCTTTTACATTCTTTCCACCCCCTCTTCTATGATATAATGATACTTTTTTGAACTATACTGCCCACTTTATCATCATCATCACCACCACCACCACCACCATCATCATCATCATCATCAGACTATAAAGCTGGAACTTACATTGATCCTCCTGCCTCTGCCTCCCAAGCCCTGAAATTATTGGCATGCACTACCACTTCTGGCTGCTTTTGACTTTATTTTCAGGCAGGATCTTACATCATTGCTCAAACAGACTCTGAACTTTTCTATCCTACTGCCCTGGGTAGCTGGGATTATAAATCTGTGCTCTCAGGACTGGCTTATAATGAAATGACATTTTTTAAAAGTTTTGGTTACTAATAGCGAGCTCAGTTCTATAACTTTTTAAACAAACAAATAAACAGACTCATGTAGCCTCAGTTAAGGCTACCTCAAACTGCCTGTTTTTGACCTTTGCAGCTGCTTCCACATGCTGAGTATTAGGCTTCTATAGATAAGCCACCAAATGCAATTTGCGTGGTGTTAGGGATTGAATCAGTCGGGGCTTCAGGTGTACTCAGCGAGTGCTCTGTCAGCTGAGCCACACCCCCCAGCACTCTGCTTGGCTAGTTGAACGTGATATTTAGCTGGGCATGGTAACCCAAACCCGTAAACCAGGGATTCACTTGAGGCAGGAAAGACGTAAATTCATCGCTAACAATTACATAATGATTTCCAGACCAGCCAGGGGTCAGAGTGACATTTTGTTTCAAGCCAAAATGAAGAAGAAAAGAGGAGGAGGAAGAGGAAGAGGAGGAGGAAAAAGTGGAGGAGGAAGGAGGAGGAGATCAAGAAAAGAAAATGGAACCTTGAAAAGCTTTTATAAAGCATTGTAAGAGTGTGCGTAGAGAGAGTTACTCTGTATCATTCAGGCCATTCTCTAATTCTCAATGTAGCTGAAGCTGGCCGGGACTCATAAGAGTCCTTCTGCTTCTGCAATTGGTATTTTAAATTATTTTATCTTAAGACTTACTTTTTCTCAGTATAAGGATGATTTATTCTTCCTAGAAATCTGTGGAACTCTGCGACCTATAAAGAACACAGCTTCAAAGGGAGCTTCAGGACAGTTAAAAGGTTAATCTACAACGGGAAAACTTGGATTCCCAGGATACCCGAGAGCTGATGAAGCCACAGCACTCTTAACTGACACATGCTTTCTTATTTGTTATCTTACTGGCTTCTGTTACATTCTTTTGGTGGAGGGATGTTGTGGATTTAATCTAACGTTTGTATTATGTTATTTAAGTTCCCCAAATAGCACAAGAATCAGCATGTAAGACGCTGAGGGTCCATGCCCCTGTTGGTTTTGATTGGTAAATAAAGTTGCTGGCGGCCAATGTCTGGGCAGGAAGACAGGGGTGGGTGGGACCTTAGGATTCTCAGGCAAGGGAACCGAGAGAGGAAGAAGGAAGTAGAACCACCATGCCAGGCAAAGGAGAAAGACCAGACTTGAGAAGTGCAGGACAGAGAGACAACCAACATTTAAGAGCCAGGAAAGAGCAGGCCCCAGCTCCCCCCCCCCCCCCACACACTGGATCTAGCCACACGGATGGAATGTAGATTTTAGTAAGTGGTGGTTTGGGAATATTGGAGGGGAGAATGCATGAGCCGTGCCAAGGTTTGAGAATGGCCCAGCCATTGAGATGATTAAGGCAGATTAAATATAAGTTACGTATATGCGTGCCTTTCATTCAGGAACTCAGAACACTGGGGCTGGTAGTGAGGATCGCACGCACCACTGCCACCGGGTTGATCTGAGCAGGCTTAATCGCCCCTGCAACAGAAAGAGAATATAATAGTCCAATTGAGTATATTTAAGAGGGCAACAGGCTGGGCAGAATCTAGGCAACTGCATGTAACTTTGTTGCTTGTGTTGCTTGGGTTTGGGTGTGGTTTGATTTGGTTTGGTTTGGTTTTTCTTGACACAAGGGCTTTCGAAGACCAAACTGGCTTTGAACTCTTAACACTCCTTCCTTCAGTTCCCAAGCGCTAGAGTTCCATGAGCACTATCATGCCTAGCTTTGTATGACATCTTTAAAAAGAGAAAAGGTGGAGTTGAAGGGACCGCTCAGCAGTTGGAGCACTTACTGCTCTTATAGAAGACCTGGGTTTGCTTTCTAACATCTGCATGGGCTTCACAACCACCAAACTCCAACCAGGGGGTCTGATTCTATCATTTGACCTCATCAAGTTCACACATGTGCACATACATAGATGCAGACAAAACACTGTTATTTTTTGTAAAATATACGAATTCCTTAAATAGAGTGAGTGATTCATTAGATCTGGGATGAAACCACAGTATACAAAATTTGAACAAGTGTGTTTGAGAACCATGAATTTACAACCTTTTCTTTTCTAGTGATTCTTGCTAGTGGCATTTACATGATGTCCTTATTTGTTGGGTGATTTAATCAGTAACTGTTTCTACTACCAATTAATAAGTTATGTCAAAACAGAGATGTGTCTGGTCACTGTACCACCCTTAAGGGCCAATGTGGCATCTAGAACATACCTGGATACAGACTTTGACATTAAGCATGTGCTATTGTGACAGTATTGGGAAGGAGCTGTCGGCAGGAGCTCCTAAAGCTCATGCAGCCCCATGTGGGGGGTAAGGCCGAAGTTCATGCAGCCATGTGTGACGGGGTGTAGCCAGTCTTTGCTGCTTTGTGGGTTCTTTTTCCCACCTTTTATCCCTTCAGTTTTCACTAGATAGGAGAGAAAGAAGGATACAGGAGAGAGAGAGAGAGAGAGAGAGAGAGAGAGAGAGAGAGAGAGAGAGAGAGATATCCACAAATCTCATTTCTTTCTTCTTATTCTGTGAACGTGACTACCAACAAAGTGCAACCAACCCTCCTAAATGACCCGCAACCACCTATCTCATCTATCTAGGCTCTACCACTTAGATACCCTCTGAAAAGTTCCCAGAATTCCAAATGTCACACAATCACAGAAACTATCTGCAACTGGCAAACCATGCCTCTGCTAGAGCATGAGGCAAGCTATAGTCAGCTGCCCAGAGGCAGCCCCATAACCCAACACCTGGGATTAAACAGAAAACATATTCTTATAATATTTCTGTGTTTATTTTAAGAAACCAAAATTCTAAGTTCTCATTAAAGCTCATATAACACTGAGTGACAGGGTAAGGCTTTATCCTTTATTCTGAAATTTGGCTTTCGAGTCTGAATCCTGGCACAGAGCATCCAATCTCCTGAGATTTTCTGGGTGACAGGAACATTTCCTGTTCTAATGAAGTTTTACCAGGTGGCTCCTGGGTGCAGGTTGGTCACCGGGAAAACCAGACCATAATTAGATATTTAGTATTTTCAGCCTATACCAAGTTCTCCTGGGGGAGGGAGGGTATTGATTCTGTGAAGATGGTGCCCACATGTCAGGTCAGTCATCAGAGTCCTGTATTATTGTGTTCAGGGGGGTTCTAAGTAGTTAGACTTATCTATGGAATAATGCCTTCCAATTCCACAGAGACAGGACTGCTGAACCCTTCCAGACTTTGTCCTAAGCATCTATTATCTGGAAAAAAAAATCATGCTTCAGTATGCATGGACTGAATCTGGTATTCAGATTCTTTATATAAAGTGTGAGGTACACACATTCTCTCGTATACTTTCGGTCATGTCTGCAATGCAATACCAATTGTATGGAATAGACCTCATGCTGTACTGAGGTTACTCGTGTAAAAGTTGCCTGCACATGTTCAATCTGGGTACAATTTTTGTCAGATGTTCTGATCTGTAGTTGATTCAATGTATGGCTGCTGAGATCTGATTGTAAGAGGCTGGTGGATATAATATTTCCTTGAAATCTAAGGGAATCTCTAGAAAATTACTCTAAGTGGAGGGTCATTGGAACTTTCAGCTTGTCATCTAATTAAACAAAACGTGGTGATCTGCTGCCAGCAGTTACTGTGCAGGGCAGCCCTGTGACAGGATCTGCATGGGGTCAGCACCAGGACTGAACCAACCTGTGGCATCTCTAAGATGGTGGTCCTGGAGTAATGCTGGTTGTGTAAGGTGTGGGGTTCACACATGCTAGTGCCTGCATCATCAAGTATATGAGAGAAGAAAGCATTCCGTCAGACCCGTCTTCTTTCCTTGGTCTTGGTTTTCTGAGAGAGTGTCTCTTCATGTAGCACAATCTGCCTTAGAACATAGCCATCCTCCTGGGTTTTCCAAGCACTGTAATTAGAAGCATGAGCCGCTGTACCTAACTTTCACTCTGTTTCTGGGTGAAATCACCTGTGACATGAATGATCAACAAAAGGTGACACGTGATAACACTGATAATAAGTTGGGACGAAAGTAGACTAATGTGCTTAATACTTTTTTTGGATTGATTCCTTGAATCAATCAATCAATAAAAATTTCTTTTGTCCAATTTAACAAAAGCCACTCAAAGTCTGGATCACTCTGAAGATTGGAGGTAAAGCTCTGTCTGCCTCTGGATACCTTGTGCTCTGACATGGATCCTGTGTTGCCTGAGGGAAGGGTTATACAACCCTGTCAGTGTGTTGCAAAAGAGGACATTATGCACGGAGACGCAACGTTAATGAAGAAAACAAACTCTCTGTCCATATTTATCTGCCCCTTCTATTACTCAAGTATACTTTGTGCAAATCTGAAAGGAGAGAAAGGTAAGGCTTGAATTCCTTGCTCCTTTGAGGTCAGTCCTTTGAGAAGTGACTGCAGATCTGGTGGAGGTCTAGTTGAACGGAACAGGGAAATAGCACCTGCTGATATTCAGGCTTACCACAAATCATAAAGGCAAAGAGTATCTGGTGCCAGCAATCCTCCAAAAACCTTTGCCTAGTTTTAAAAGATAAAATGAGATATGATGACTGTTAGGTGTCTAAAAATGCCAAATGTATAGATAGATAGTGTGTGCAATAGCTCTGCTGTGGACATGCAGTAACTTTAGCAAGCGTGGGTTCTGAATAGGTATTCATAAAATGGTTAGTTAATAATATCTGGCTATTTAAAAATGCTTTGTATGTTTCCCCCTCTCTTTCTTGAGATAATATCTCAAAGTATCAACTCTAGAACGTCCACATTTCGTTATAATTTATTCACATTGGGATCTTCTGTGTAATAGGGCTCCAGACCTTGGCACAACTGACCCCATGGTGAAGGTATTATTCAGGCCATAAAACTCAGCACCGCCCACCAAAACGGAAACGAAGACCTAAACCTTCAAAGTACATAGTTCTGGAAAAACATCTAAATGTATTAACCTTGCTTTTTTTTTTTTTTTTTTTTAAAGTTCTGCTCCTAGTTATCTGTTCTTGTTACTGAAGAATATCAACCCTAGGGTAGGGTTTTGTGCTTAAAAGCTCACCCTGAGAAAGGCTCAGGTCTACACTGGGATTCCGAATACCCAAAGTAGTCGCCAGCTAGCTAATGAAGACTGTCCAAGCAATCTTCTCTGGTGGATACCCCACAACATTAAGCATTTCCTAATTTTCACTAGATATATAGATATAGATATAGATATAGATATAGATATATATATAGATATATATATATATGAATGACTGACCAAAACAACTTTGGGAGGAAAGGATTTACTTGGCTTATACATCCCTATAAATTAATCCCTGAGAAAATTACTTAGGAACTTAATGTGGGGTCTTGAGGCAGAAACCAATGGAGAAACATTGTTTACCAACTTGCTCTCTATGGTTTGCTCAGCTGCTTTTCTTATGCAGCCTAGGAGGCTAGCACCACCCACAGTGGGCTAGGTTCTTACATCAGTTAGTAATAAAATTAAAAAGAAAAAAGAAATTAAAAAAAAAAAAAAGAGGAAAGATTAACCTGGGCAACTTAGTGTGTTCTTGGCCTCAAAATAAAACACAAAGTGCTGAAGGCATAATTCAATGATAGAAAGCTTACGTAGTATGTACAAGGTCCTGGGTTCAATCCCAGTACTAGGAAGAAGGAAGGAATTAAGGCAGAAATCACAGGTGTGGAGACCTCTAGAAAAACAAGTATAGAGAGGAACAAAACCAGAGACAATGTGCAGATGAAAGTAACATCATCAGGAGAAACCAGTAGAGAGCTCGGGCCACTGCAGAAACAAGGGCAAAGGCTGGCTAAGGTGGAGCCAAGTATCTAGGAGGGCACTGGATACACGTTTCTGAGCTTTGTTAGTAAGTTTCAGCAGCTGAGGCAATGGGGAGCCATTGTTGGGGGCAGCTGTCAGTTATTCAGAACCAAAGGATATGGAGAAGCCATTAAGTTGCCACTAAGAAACAAAAGTTCCCAGGAATGGAGGAGCGAGCTCAGTGGCAGAGCACAGG
The DNA here is from genome assembly GCA_019843965.1 of Rhynchomys soricoides. Classification (NCBI taxonomy): domain Eukaryota; kingdom Metazoa; phylum Chordata; class Mammalia; order Rodentia; family Muridae; genus Rhynchomys; species Rhynchomys soricoides. The sequence continues at coordinate 1,527,777 of JADRCH010000125.1, forward strand.
CTTGGGGTGGGAAGTTAGAAAGGGAAGATGGCCAGGTCTAGGCAGAAGCAGAGCTCAGTTTGGAGTCATGCAGTAGATGCTGGATACCAGGAACGGTTCATGTTGTGAGAAGGAAGAAGCAGTATCGAAGCAACACATACAACTCTACTTGTAATATCTGTTCACTAGATGGATTCCAATATACGAAAGAGTGGGTGACCTAAGAATAATTGTGTTTCTTTGGGAAGATAAGACTGACAACAAGCTTGTACCACTCACTGTCCTAGATCATCAGAGCTGCAAAAATCAATAATTGTTCTTGAGTACATGGCCAACATCCAACTTTACACTCTTTAGATGTTTGACTTTTTCATTTTAACACAGCCAAGCTATGTAGCCAGCCCTAGCTGACCTGGAACTCACAGAAATACTCCGCAACTACTTTCTAAGTGCTGAGATTGCAAGTGCAAACCACCATTCCTTCCTTAGCCTCTCTCTCTCTCTCTCTCTCTCTCTCTCTCTCTCTCTCTCTCTCTCTGTGTGTGTGTGTTTGGTGCACGAAGCAGCCAGAGGAGCATTCTGGGTGTCCTGCTGTACCTGTTCTATCACTCTCTACCTCAGTCATTTGAGATAGTCCGTCACTAACCCTGGGGCTAGGCTGGCAGCCAGCAAGCTCCAGCAGTCCTCTTGTTTCTGCTCCACACAGCATGGGGTTACAGGAACGAACAAGGACATGTTTGGCTTAAATCGAAAATATATATATATATATATATATATATATATATATATATATATATTTGTGTTTATGTGCATGGGTGTTTGGCTTGCATAAATGTCTGTGCACCAGGTACAGTTTCTGTGGAGCCTAGAAAGGACATCAGAACTGAAGTTACAGATCCTTGTGAACTAGCTGTAGGTGCTGGGAATCGAACCCAAGTCCACTGAAAGAGCAGTCGGTACTCTTACCCTAAGCTGAGCCATCTCTTCAGCCCCTGACTTAAGTCCTCTTATTTATATTTTATTTGTGTGTATATATGTGTGTGAGTGTGTGTGTGTGTGTGTGTTTGTGTGTGAGTGTGTGTGCCACAACATGCACGCGGAGGTCAGAGAACAAGTTGCAGAAGTCATTTCTCAGGTTACTTGATTTGGCAGCAGCCATCTCCCCAGCCCTCTGCCTGGGTGGATCTGAATTCAGCGTATCATGTTTGTGTTACCCATCAAGCCATCTTTTCAGCCCCTAGACATTTTAAAATTATGTTTTTAAGAAATTTTTTATACAATATATTTTCGTCATGTTTCTCTCCTGTCCCAGCTCCTCCCAGAGCATCCCCACTCCCTACCCACCCAACTTTATGTTCTCTCTGTGTCGTAGAAATAAGTAAAAATAAAAGCAAGAAAGAAAACCTCCACAAAAAATGAAAATCAAACAAACAGGCAGAAGACCAATAAGACAAAAAAAATTCAAAAATGAAGCAAAAAAGTCCACAAAAATACATCTGAGTTCCTTTAGTGTTATCAAACTGCTCCTGGGCAGCGGGCCTTGCCCTGGAGTGTGGTTGATATACCCAGTGATACCCCATTGGAGAAAACCGATTTTTCTCTTGCTGGAGTATATCGATTTCAAGTAGCTTCTTGGTTAGGAGTGGGCACCAGAATTCACTTCCTGCTTGGCTTGCTCGTGTGCAGATCCTGCGCGCTTCGCCAAAGCCTAGACATTAATTCAGCACATATAAATTGTACAAAATAGTGGGCTTCCTTACACTTCTGTCCATAGCTCCCACGCACTTTGTTTACCATAAGCACACATCTGCTATCTTCTCTTGTTCCTCCCCTTCTCTTCCTCTGGTCTCCCTTCACTTCTGCTTTCACATCCTTTATAAACAAATCACCATATATGTGGGAGAAATTATGCAACAGTTATCTTTCTGAGCCTGGGATATCACACTAGACACGATCTCCAGTTCCATCAGTTTTCCAGCAGCTGATCACTTCCTTCTTCCTTGTGGCAGAATAAAAGTCCATTGTGTACATGTGACACATTTTCTTTGTCCACCTGTTGATGGACATATGGGCTGGTTCCATAGCTTGCCTGTCGTGGTGAACAGAGCCATGATAAGAACCAGTCACACCCCTCTCTATAAAAGAACATACTCTACAAAACAAATAAAATAAGCCGTAGGAAGTATCAGCGGAAAAAAATCTTTGGATGGACTAGAAGTCAAATATCAAGACACGGGTTTCCATTCTCTGCAAAAGCAAGGGGCTTTGTGGTGCCTGTGTTTCCTCTTCAGGCGTGGGCAGAACATAGAGAAGCAGTAAATGCTTGGGAGATAGTATTGTGATACATTCAGTTAGCTGTGAAGAATGATCTACCAAAGTTAAACAAGTCCTTAGTAGACTTTCAAGAGCAATGGAAGTGGCTGGTAATTTCAAAATTAATTTGGCAATGATGAATTTTCAGGTATTAGTTGAACAGTTGGCCAAAGAGTGATCTAGGGCTCCTAATGAAATAAAGAAGAGAGCAAGAAATACCCTGGCCAATAAAATGGATATAATAATAATAATAACAACAACAACAACAATATAGACAAAAATTTAGCCAGAACCACATTACCAGAGAGGAAAGTATCTTCATTTATTTACTCAGCCTGCTTTCTGAGGGAGGAAAGAGGAAAGCTTGTCCGATGACTGTGCTGCCTGTAATCTGAGTCAGGGGTATGAAAACAAACCCTTCAGGAAGTGAGCCGACTACAGTGTCATTTCCTCAGATGCTGAAGTTTGTAAACAAAATTTGGCAAAAGACTTAAATAGCACTTTAGATTCTTACATCCTCTCAAGTAGTAGAAATTGATGCCCTGTGATAAAATGAACAAAGAGGTCACCCCCCATCCCTTACCCCCTCCCCCCCCCCCTCACCCCCCTACCCCTCCATGTTGTTCCCCCTTGCATACCTTGCTAACACTGTGACCTGAAAGGCAGCAGAGGTCCTTTTTCTTACCCCTCTTGTTGAGGTAAATGCCAGCTGGAGCTTTGTGAGCACTGAGTAACACACTTGGCATGAAATCACATGATCACCACCTGGAAACTTTCCACTCTGCCATTACCTCCGCTTCGAAGTCTTGTGGTCCAAATGACTGGCAAGAGGAAACTGTCTCTGTGGTCTCTCATGCACAGCCCTGGGTGCCTGGTGAAGCCAGCAATAACTTTCCATTTTCCCCTGTCCTTACTCCAGACACCATGCTTAATCTCAGAATGGGTTCCTCTGGTTCCTCAGGATTCATGTGGTAACCTCAGAGGATACAAGCCAATCTCCATGTCAAAACAAGCAAGGTGGACTTGTTGTCATGATGAAGAGGAACTAGTGGCAGGTCTTTGCCTGCATCTTCTAGGTGTCCTATGCAAGCTTCAGACTGCCGGTATCTACCTCCATCAGAGACCACTTCCCTAAACTCAGGAAGACATCTCTCCCTGTGCTCAAAGCAGGCTAGGCCACCCAGCAGCAGCCACCTACATGAAAGAAAATTCTTACAATGGATTTCAAAGCCAGAATTACTAAGATCCCAAGATCCTAAGGATGATGAAAAGCTACCGATTCTTGGAAGAGCAGGCACAGAGTTAAGTCCTCTCTCTCTCTCTCTCTCTCTCTCTCTCTCTCTCTCTCTCTGTCTCTCTGTCTCGTCTCTCTGTCTCTCTACACGCACGCACACACACACAAAGCACTTAGAAAGCCATTGATAAGCCAAGACTCGAATTTGCTAGGCGTAATCTTTTCACGGCATCCGTATTCTTGTTACTGCTTCCTGATGCATCATCTGGGTGAATGAGTTCTGCTGTGAACAGTTTTAAAGAATGAGTCTCCAATCATTTTTAATACATTTTGAAGGTTCCAGCCTGAGCCTCTGAGTCACTGTTCACAGGTGTTTTCCATAGTTAATCATGGTAGCGGTGACCATAGCTACTTTAATCCCCGTGTTCAATTAGAATACACAATGTGAACTCTGGCCCAGGATTAAGAAACAAAATGATTTTCCGTTTCCATTTTGATTTGTTTTGTTTTGTTCTGTTTTTTGAGACAGGGTCTTATTGCCCGGGCTAACTTCTTGTTGGTCCCCAGAGTGGTGTGATCATGGCACTATATCACTATGTTTTAGTTTTAGTTAATTTTCATTTTGATTCTGTACATTTTCCTTACCTACAATGTTTTTAAAGTAATTTTTCTGTTTATTTCTCCTCTTTTTTCTGTGTGACAAAGTGAATGTTAATACTTTTTCTTAGTTCCTCACAGATTAATGAACTCTCTTTTGCCTGATAGCTCACAATTCACTTCCTTTCCAGAAACTGTCTGGAGCTAGAGAAAGCCACCTTGCCAAAGATCACAGACTTTCCAGGAGACAGCAGTAACTCCAGGGGCCCGGGCCTCACCTCACTCTGAAGGGCTGTCCTGACTGCACAGCAGCAGTGTCCTGTATTGTCATGGTGTTGCTTCTGAGAGCTCAACCCATGGAACTTCTGTAGAAAAATCTGAGTCTGGTTCCCAGGAATGTCACTAGAACTTCTACATAAAATTAAGATGACCAAGAAAGGTAAAGCATGTTGAGACCACGTCTTGGTGGTCCAGCTCCTGATTGGTATTTTCAAGGCCCAGGGTTCCATCCCAGCACTCCACAGAGAGGGGAAAAAGGACAAAAGGCAAATAAAAGTGTTTTCATCTTGGGCTGTAGCCGTAGCTCAGTGGTAGAGTCTGTGCTGTATTTGCTTAGCGTGTATGAGGTGCTGGCTTTGATTCCCAACACCACATACAGAACTGTCAGCTGCTGTGCTATTCAAGTCCTATAGAAAAATGGGATCATAAAAATCAAGAGGTACCATACATATTTATCTATTTTACTAACAAAAACTTAAGGGATAGATAAAATACATGTATTTTTGCTTGAAATACAAAATAAATGTAACAGCACCTGAAGTAGGAAATGATGCCTTTTAAGTGTAAATAATTGTGAAGATTTTTTTAACTAAAAATTCCCCCATCTGTCTGTCTGTCTGTCTGTCTCTCTCTCTCTCTCTCTCTCTCTCGTGTGTGTGTGTGTGTGTGTGTGTGTGTGTGTGTGTGTATGCACGCGCACATGCTCTTGCATATGAAAGCTAGAGGTCAATGTCATTTCCTCAATGGCTTTTATTTTTTTTGGACAGGTTCTCTCACAGAACCTGGAAATCATTGATTCAGCTATGCTGTCTGGCCAGAACACTCCTAGGATCCTATTTCCACATCCGCAGAACTGAGATTGTAGACTTTTACCATAGTGCCCAGCGTTTATCCATAGATTCTGGGACCCACTAAATCCTAATGTGGGCATGCTAAACACTTTACCAACTAAGCCATCTCTTCAGCCCCTAAATTTTAAACTTATTTAGGTATGAAAAAATTTAAAAGAAACTTTTTTTTTCTAATGCTATTGTTTTTTTGAGACAGGATCTTACTATGTAGCCCTGGACAGCCTAGGAGTCACTGTGTAGACCAGGCTAGCCTCAAAAGTGTGGTGATCTTTCTGCTTGTGTCCACTCAGGGCTCAAATTGCAGGTGTGAACTATGATGCCTGCCTTGAATAACAGTTTCAAAGCTTAGCATACTTAAAACAATCTATCATTACCTCTATGGCAATGCATTCCTTCCTCGACTTCACAGTGATGGAAACAAATCAAGAACCTTAAACACAGCAGGTCTTCCTAATTACCACAGGCTTCAAGTCTCATTACATGCTCATGCACATTCTGGGAGATTTTATATGCAATTAATTCCTACTAATTTTTTGAAAACCCAGTCAAAATAAATGGATACAGAATGGTGAGAGAGGGCTTTAGTTGTTTATTTTGAGACATAGTCTTGTAATATGGCCAATGATGAACCTTCAACTTGTAAGCCTCCTGCCTCTATCTCCTACACACAAGCATGTGCCACCACACCTGGTACGCTGGAGGCAAGGGGCTAGTTTTAAATAAGAGACAAGATTATTCATGAAAATGTTTAAACATGAAATAGGTAAGGTCAATAGTAAAACAAAACTAAAAACAAGGAAGAAAATGGCCAGACATGTTGGTGCACATCTCTAGTCTTACCACTCAGAAAGCTGAGAGAAGAGAACTACTCTATCCCAAATGGGATACTCTATCCCAAAACACAAAGGAAAGAAATGATAAAGGGCCGTGCTTCTGAAGGGCATCTTGGGAAGGGACATCAATTACTCTTTACCTGCTACCTGCTCCTGTCATGTTATAGTTTTCTGGCCTGAATGTTTTGTGTCTTCCTCTGCTCTCAAATTCAAATTCAAGATTTTGAGGTGACAGTGTAGGACATGGGCCTTTGGAAGGTTGTTGGTCAGAGAGGCCACTGGCCTTCTGAGAGTCCTGAATGAGTCTTCTTGTTGCCCTTTCCACCAGGGGAGTTTTCAGTGAGATGACTGACTTCCATGAACCTGGCACTGGATAAAACCCAAACTGCTTACCACCTGAAGATTCAGGAGCTAAGATCTGGCCAGAAGGAATTGGGTTTGCCCAAGAGTGTGCAATCTGGAAAACAAAAGGAAAGTCTACCTCAGCTCTATCTCATGTAGCTCAGGAGCATACAGGGGTTTTCTAGGGAGAGGAAAAAGGATCCTGGCAGAAAGTCGACATGCTGAGCAGCATCCTCATCCTCTATCTTCTGGTCTGGCCAGAGTATCACAATGGACTTCAGTCTCCTAAGACTGCTGCTAGTATTCTTTAGAATAAAGTTTTGGGTTCATGTGTAAAGTAAGTAATGCACTTCATTATGGCATGTTAATACATATGGGTCATTGTACTTTCTTCTCCACTTCTGGTATTTTCTTTCAACTGGCCCATAGTGTTTTCTGCAAATTAAATCTTATAGTAACCAATCTAAGAAGGAATATTAGAAAGGTCACCAGGTATTTTAGGTCCTGTCTATCTAAAGAGCAGTTATTTCATATCTGAAATCTTAGGTGGGCTTCTCTTTTGAGTTTTGAATGTTCAAGGAAGGGAAACTCAGCTTTATTGTGGGGATTAGTGAAGGGCAATGGACCGGGAAGGACAGTCTGAGGGACCCTGACAGGAAGCAAGCTGTTGCCCTCACCCACCCTGAGGTCCTGGCTGTCTTGAGTGTTGTCCTCACCC
>JADRCH010000125.1:1541887-1571622 GCA_019843965.1 Rhynchomys soricoides
ATATATATATATATGTTGAAGAGTGACTGAAAAAAAGAAAGACTGTCATTAGTGTCCTCAAACAAACATGTTGATTGAGTTTTAATTTTTGTTTTTTTTTTTTTGGTTTTTCTAGACAGGGTTTCTCTGTGTAGCCCTGGCTGTCCTAGAACTCACTCTGTAGACCAGGCTGGCCTTGAGCTCAGAAATCCACCTGCCCCTGCCTCCCGAGTGCTGGGATTGAAGGCCTGCACCACAGAGTCTAAAATTCTTATTAACACATTTGTGTGTAGCCACAGTACTCCCCTTATTTGGAGTTTTGAGGGGGCCCAGGCCTAGTCTGGGAGTGTCATGGATACCTCAGAACTGTGCCTGAGCTGTTGGGATCTCTACAAAGGTGGAAGCTGCTGCCAGGCATGCTCCCTGTCAGGGAAGTGACAACAGAAAGATGGCTTAAAAATGAGAGGATAGCAGCATATGGTGCCTTTTTCCTAAGGAGGAACAGCAGATGGGGCACAGGCCATGCTCTCAATTGTTTTATGACGTGGACTGTTAACAATGTTTGCTCCTTCTCAGAACAGGAGCACAGGGCTTCGATGACAGCAGACAGCTGTGGGTTGGGGATGTGGTGTAAGAGTGTGTGTATCTGTGTGTGAAAGTTTTGAAATTATAGCATTTCACTCTCAGTACCACCATTACTTGTGTGTCATGTGCTCTCTCTCTCTCCCTCTCCTCCTCTCCCCCCCCCCCACCTCACGGAGGCCATGTAGACGTGACTAGCCTCAACCAGAGATACCCCTGTCTCTGTCTGTTGATTGCTGGAATTAAAGGTATGGGTACCACACCTACCTCATGTTCCTTCCTATGTGTACCAAAACTCATATTGAACACTGAGTTCTGGGCCGCAAAAGACGATTTATTTTTACACCTGCTTTCCTTGCCTTTGTCAAGTGATCACTTTTGAAACGAGTGGTGGAGACATTTTAACCCAAATAATAAGGATTGACGGTGGACAGAGGCTTTACAAAGTCAACACACCTGCTGTTCTCAGGTGGAGGAATGAGTTCAGATCATGGCAAGCTTAGTAGAGAGAGTTCAAAGCCTGAAGGCCTGCTAGGAGTGCAGCCCCTTCCATTGAAATGTGCTCTCTCTATTTTACTTCCGTGGACCAGATGCAGCAGAGATGACCACAGGCTCCTGAGAAGTGTTTCTCTGGAAGGTGGTCTAGACCTCACTCCAGTCTTCAGGATTCCCGTATCATAGAGCTCAAGCCATCTCTTACAGCTAGCACCTCCTTCTACAGGTGATCTTCTGCATCATAGACTTAGGCATTACAGAACCACCGTTCTGTGTGTCTGGCTGAAGTAAGTTCTGATCACCCCAGGAACAGCTCTCAGCAGTGTCACACAGGAGTAGGACCAGGAACTATCTCTGTCTCCTCTCCCCAGGGCACAGTCATCCTGAGACATATTTTTACTATTTTCCCAGTTATGTTGGGCATTCAGACTCCAACAGAGCACAGAGAATACTTCTTGTCTGCTTTCCCTTCCTGTTCCACCTCACTTTCAGCTTACTCCTGGTGTCTCTAGATCATTCCCAAATAAACCATCTGCTTCTGAACCCTTGCTTCTAGGAAGACAGTGAGGGATGGATGTGCCTTCTCACAGGATCCCTTTGCTCAGTCATCGGCAACCGGCTGGTCCCTGTTTCATGGGATGGTAGACATCAGAGAAAAACTGAGGTCCCAAGATGTATCTTGAGTTCAAGGATAAGTAGTGTTAGAATGAAAGTGGGACCTAGGTGGTGGCACACATGCTTCTCCCCATACTTGAGAGGCAGAGGCAGGTGGATCTCTGAGTTTGAGGCCAGCCTGAGTTCCAGGAAAGCTACACAGAGAAAACAAAACAAGACACCCAAACAAACAGAACAGTGAGATGACTATGATGTTTTATAAACCAGAGAAGACACCAAACATAAGGGCTGCATGCCAAGCAGTCATTCTGACGTAATTTGATACTTCAGTATTTTCTTGATTTCCACAAGCAAATACCATTTTTGACACAACGATGCCAGGAAGTCAGATCTGGCTGTTTTTCACCAAAGGGGCCACCTGAGCATACCTGCCTTGTTATCTGAAAGCCCTGCAATGGTGAGGTGGACCTTCAGGATACACATCTTGGGCTCAAACAGGTTAAATGGGGAAGCCTTTAAGTACCCGGAATAACCTCAAAACATTGAGGCTCTGAGCTAAGTTGCTGGAACTCGCAGGCCAAGATGCTTTCCTTCTTCATATTAACTTCTTCAAAGAGCTGAGTCCTTCCAGTACCTGTGTACCACTCAAAGTTTAAACTCCACCTCCTCTGAGTGCCTTTGTTTGCCTCTTTTCTAGCCTACCACCTCTTCCTCCCTTGAACCCCTCTGCTGCAGTTATGGGACCATCCCCTTCTTGTTCCAAGTCACCAACTACTCTATCCTGTGTAACTAGGTCCTCTTTATGGACACAGCAGTAGCAACTCTTTATTGGCTATGATGCTGTACTGTAACAACAACAATAAAACAAATGGCAACTATAAAGGACTTTCTGTATGTCTGTGTGTCTTTCAGGAAGGAAAAAACATAATGGTATTTGTACAATTATACTACAAAATAATGTGTCAATTAAACAGAAAAAAGTAGAAGTCTATGTATGGACACAGAAAAACATTTGTGCCAATTGAAAAGAAGTTAAATCTATAAAAACACACAGAATAGTTTAAGTGTAAATTGTGACCAGCGGCAAATCTTAAAAGGTTACATATAACATGATTCCAACTGTACTGTAGTCTAGAAAGATGAATGTAAAAGACATAAAAAGATCAGGGTTTGCCAGGTGCGAAGGTTGGACAGATGACTACTTTTAGTACAGATGATTTTAGGTCAATGAAGCTACCATGATTACAAACATATTATTGCATTTGGCAGAACCCACAGAATATACAATACAAGAATGAAGCAGTACTCACTTATTGTTTGAGCAGATGTACCACACCCAACTAAGATTTCAGTAGTATGGGAAAAATAAGAGAAATATTGACTAGAGCCCTGTAATGTGTGCATAGTTTTCTCTAAACCTAAAACTGCTCTACGAAACAAAGACTGTTTATAGTCTGAACATATAGAATGATAATTTGCCGGGCATAGTGATTCTAGTTACTCAGCAAGCTGATGCAGAAAGATCACAGGTTAAAGGCAGCCTGGGCAATTTGTGAGCACATGAGAGGCCCTAGATTCAAACTCCCAAGAAAGCAAAGAAGATGAAATACTGTTGTTGGTTTTTTTCGCTCCCTCTCCCTGTCTCTCTCTCTTCCACATAGAGTCTTTCATATCCCTACCTGGCTTTGAACTCCTGACCTGCCTTCTTCTAGTCTTAAACTGACACTAAACTCAGCTAGACTTTCTCTTTTTAGTGAACTAGTTCAGGTATAAAAAGATATGCAAAATAATATGTGCAGCTATAAGACTCAGGTTCTGACTCCCATGGCCCCACAGTTCACCGTGGGACAGGGGTTCAGCACCAGTGGCCACAGAGGTCATCATGGGACTCAGTCTTCATGAAGCTCCAGTGGTCCATAAGGTTTATTACATACCCTGATTTATACTCTAGTGAGTTCTGTCACCAGTACGCTCAGAGCTGATCAAGGGAGTGGGGTTCTTACTAGGGTCCATGCATAGAGTCCAGCTGGATCACTGTCTTGACTCCAGTATCCAGAGGTTTCATAGAAATCAAAGTATGACCAGGGTGACCAGAGTTTTGACTTAATTTTGTTATATTGGTGATCAGCATGTGGTCATGCTGTCACCCAACCAAGACAGGACCATCTCATTGGCTCTACCTAGCAATCAATGCCAAGCTCTACCAATGTCCACAGCTGAACTTCATGAAGATATCCCTCTAGAAAGATAACAAAACAACAAAATAGAGTTGAGAATTTATAACTAGATGCAAATCCAAGAGATGTAAAAAACACAGCAAAGAGACACAAGGAATGTGACAGAACAATCATTCATGGCCCATTCCAACTACTGAACTCTCCTATAATGGAACTTAAAATTACAGAGAAATGCCTGAGGAAAAAGTTAGAGTCCTACTTAAAAAAAAAAAAAAAAGATGACCTTATAAAACAAGCAAACAATGCATGAAATAAAGAAATAAACCCTTTCTTCTCCATGTTGCGTTTGGTCGTCATGCTTCATCACAACAATAGAGAAACCCTGACTAAGACAGCTGATTATTCTGAAAAACTTAACACCCTAGAAAAAGCAAGAAAGTAATCTTTCAACAAACTCAAAAGAAGATAGCTACACAAACATAAAAAAAAAAACATCAAAAATAACAGGAATCAACAATCACTATTCCTTAATATCTCTTAACATCAATGAACTCAATTCTCCAATAAAAAGACATAGACTGACAGACTGGATCCATAAACAGGACCCAGCATTTTGATGCATCCAGGAAATGCACCTCTGTGTTAAAGACAAACACTATCTCAGGGTAAAGGGCTGGAAAGCAATTTTCCAGGCAAATGGCCCCAAGAAACAGGCTGGAGTAGCGATTCTAATATCAGATAAAATTGACTTTCAACCAAAAGTCATCGAAAAAGATAAGGAAGGACACTTCATACTCATCAAAGGAAAAATCTACCAAGAAGAACTCTCAATTCTGAACATCTATGTCCTGAATGCAAGGGCTCCCACATACATAAATGAAACTTTACTAAAGCTCAAAGCACACATTGCACCTCACACAATAATAGTGGAAGCCTTCAACACTCTACTCTCATCAATAGACAGATCTTGGAATCACAAACTAAACAGAGACACAGTGAAACTATCAGATATTAAGAACCAAATGGATTTAACAAATATCAATAGAACATTTCACCCTAAATCAAAAGAATATACCTTCTTCTAAGCACCTCATGGTGCGTTCTCCAAAATTAATCATATAATTGGTCGAAAAACAAACCACAACAGATATAAAAAGATTGAAATAATCCCATGCCTCCTATCAGATCACTACAGAATAAGGCTGGTCTTCAATGGCAACAACAATAACAACAGAAAGCCCTCATACACATGGAAGCCGAACAACCCTATACTCAATGATACCTTAGTCAAGGAAGAAATAAAGAAAGAAATTAAAGACTTCCTAGAATTAAAGAAAATGAAAGTACAACATACCCAAACCTATGGGACACAATGAAAGCATTGTTAAGAGGAAAACTCATAGCTCTGAATGCCTCCAGAAAGAAACTGGAGTGAGCATATACTAGCAGCTTAACAGCACACATGAAAGCTCAAGAACAAAAAGAAGCTAATACACCAAAGAGGAGTAGAAGGCAGGAAATACTCAAATTACGGGCAGAAATCAACCAAGTAGAAACTAAAAGAACTATACAAAGAATCAATAAAACCAGGAGCTGGTTCTTTTAGAACATCAACAAGATAGATAAACCCTTAGCCAGACTAACCAAAGGGCACAGAGACAGTGTGCAAGTTAATAAAATTAGAAATGAAAAGGGCGATATAACAACAGATTGTGAGGAAATTCAAAAAATCATCAGATCCTACTACAAAAGCCTATATGCAAAAAATTGGAAAATCTGGTTGAAATGGACAAGTTTCTAGAGATACCAAATACTTAAGTCAGGATCAGACAAACCATCTAAGCAGCCCCATAACCCCTAAAGAAATAGAAACAGTCATTAATAGTTTCCCAACCAAAAAAAAAAAAAAGCCCAGGACCAGATGGGTTCAGTGCAGAATTCTATCAGACCTTCAAAGAAGACCTAATACTAATACTCTTCAATCTATTCCACAAAATAGAAATGGAATGATCACTACCCAATTCATTCTATGAGGCCCCAGTTGCATTGATACAAAAACCTCACAAAGACCCAACAATAAAAGAAAACTTCAGACCAATTTCCCTTATGAATATCGATGCAAAAAATACTCAATAAAATTCTCGCAAACCGAATCCAAGAACACATCAAAATGATCATTTTTCATGATCGAGTAAGCTTCATCCCAGAGATGCAGGGATGGTTCAATACCCGGAAATCCATCAATGTAATCCACTATATAAACAAACTCAAAGAAAAAAACACATGGTCATTTTGTTAGATGCTGAAAAAGCATTTGACAAAATTCAATATCCCTTCATGATAAAAGTCTTAGAAAGATCAGGAATTCAAGGAGCATATCTAAACATAGTAAAAGCAATATACAGTAAACCAGTGACCAACATCAAACTAAATGGAGAGAAACTAGAAGCAATCCCACTAAAATCAGAGATTAGGCAAGGCTGCCCTCTCCCTATCTGTTCAATATAGTACTTGAAGTTCTAGCTAGAGCAATCAGACGACAAAAGGAGGTCAAAGGGATACAAATTGTAAAGGAAGAAATCAAAATATCACTATTTGCAGATGATATGATGGTGTACTTAAGTGACCCAAAAAACTCCACCAGAGATCTGCTACAGCTGATAAACACCTTCAGCAAAGTGGCCAGATAGAAAATTAACTCAAGCAAATCAGTAGCCTTCCTATACTTGAAGGATAAACAGGCTGAGAAAGAAATTAGGGAAATGACATCTTTCAAAATTGTCACAAACAATATAACGTATCTTGGTGTGACTCTAACCAAACAAGTGAAAGATCTGTATGACAAGAACTTAAAGTGTCTGAAGAAAGAAATTGAAGAAGACCTCAGTAGATGGAAAGATCACCAATGCTCATGGATTGGCAGGATTAATATAGTTAAAATGGCCATCCTGCCAAAAGCAGTATATAGATTCAATGCAATCCCCATCAAAATTTCAGCTCAATTCTTCATAGACTGAGAAAGAGCAATTCTCAAATTCATATGTAATAACAAAAAACCCAGGATAGCAAAAATTATTCTCAACAATAAAAGGATTTCTGGGAGAATCAGCATCCCTGACGTCAAGCTGTACTACACACCAGTAGTGATAAAAACTGCATGGTATTGGTACAGCCACTGGCAGGTAGATCAGTGGAATAGAATTGAAGACCCAGAAATGAACGAATACACTTACAGTCACTTGCTCTTTGACAAAGGAGCTAAAACCATCCAATGGGAAAAAGACTTCATTTTCAACAAATGGTGCTGGTTCAACTGGTGGTCTACATGTAGAAGAATGTGTATTGATCCATTCCTATCTCCCTGTACAAAGCTCAAATCCAAGTGGATCAAGGACCTCCACATAAAACCAGATACACTGAATCTAATAGAAGAGAAAGTAGGGAAAAGTCTCAAACACATGGGCACAGGGGAAAAGTTCCTGAACAGAACACCAATGGCTTATGCTATAAGATCAAGAATTGACAGATGGGACCTCATAAAATTACAAAGCTTTTGTAAGGCAAAGGACACTGTAAATAGGACAAAACAGCAACCAACAGATTGGGAAAAGATCTTTACCAATCCTACATCTGATAGAGGGCTAATACCCAATATATACAAAGAACTCAAGAAGTTAGACTCCAGAGATCCAAATAACCCTATCAAAAAATGGGGAAGAGAGCTAAACAGAGAATTCTCAACTAACGAACCTCGAATGGCTGAGAAGCACCTAAAGAAATGTTCAACATCCTTAGTCATCAGGGATATGCAAATTAAAACAACCTAGGATTCCACTTCACACCAGTCAGAATGGCTAAGATTAAAGACTCAGGTGACAGCAGATGTTGGTGAGGATGTGGAGAAAGAGGAACACAACCCCATTGCTGGTGGGATTGCAAGCTGATACAACTTCTCTGGAAATCAGTATGACAGACCCTCAGAAAAATGAACATAATACTACCTGAGGACCCAGCTATTCCACTCCTGGGCATATACCCAGAAGATGCTCCAACATGTAATTAAGACACATGTTCCACTATGTTCATAGCAGCCATATTTTTAATAGCCAGAAACTGGAAACAACCCAGATGTCCCTCAACAGAGGAATGGGTACAGAAAATATGGTACATTTATACAATGGATTACTACTCAGCTATTAAAAACAATCACTTCATGAAATTCACAGGTAAATGGATGGAACTTGAAAATACCATCCTGAGCAAGCTAACTCATTCACGAAAGAATGAACATGGTATGTACTCACTGATAAGTGGTTATTAGTCCAAAAGTTCGGAATACCCAAGAGTCACTTCACAGCAACCATTGGGCTGAGCGTGAGATCCCAGATGGAGGAGTTGGAGAAGGGACTGAAGGAGCTGAGGGTGTTGGCAGCCCCATGGAGGGAGCAACAGTGTCCACTTGCCTGACTTCCTGATGCTCCCGGAGACTGGATCACCAAGCCATGAATATACATGGAGAGACCCATGGTGCTGGCCACATTTGTAGCAGAGGAGGGTCTTGTTAGCCAACAGGGGGAGGAGAGGCCGTTGAGCCTGAGGGTGTTAGATACCCCAGTATAGGAGACTATCAAGGAGGGAAGATGAGAGTTGGTGGGTGGATGGGGGAATACTTCATAGAGGCAGGTGCAGGAGGAAAGGAATAGGGAGGTTCTAAAGGGGAGATCTGGAAAGGGGGAAACATTTGAAATGTAAATAAAGTATCAAAAATATAAATAAATGAATAATAAAAAGTGATTACCATATCAAACCACCAAACAAATGCATGAACTAAAGAATTAAACCCTTTCTTCTCCATGTTGCCTTGGTCATCATGCTTTATCATAGCAATAGAAAAACCCTGACTAAGACAGCTGATTATTTTGAAAAAGTTAATAAGAGTGACAAACTCTCATTCAAACTAACAAAAAGGAAGGAAAAGACACAAATTAACTGATTTCAAGATGAACAAATCTTGTTACAGCAGACTCTGCTAAAATGCAAAACATTGAAAATACTTCATACTCCAAAGAGCTGGAAAATCTGAAGAAAAGGGTGAATTTCTAAATTACTTTGACCTACAAAAATTTAAACCAAAAGATAGAATGACTTAAATACACCCCCTAGAAGCACAAAATCAGTTGTATAAGAAAAGTTCTCATCCAAAAGAAAGCTCAGGATCAAATGGATTCATTTTTATTTTTATGTGTATGTATGTTTTACCTGCATGTATGTAATTTCATCATGCGCTTCAGTGCCCACAAAACTGAAGAGGGCATCATGTTCCACAAAACTGGAGTTACAGAGAGTTGTGAACCACCCTGCAGTGCTGGGAACTAAATCCAGACCCACTGCAAGGGCAGCAAGAGCTCCTAACCATCTCTTTAGCCCCTCACTGCTGACTTCTATCAAACTTTTAAGGAAATTCTAAGATTAATACTTAGTTTGCTGCAAAAATACAAAGGAAAGGAACACTACCAAATTCCTTTTGTGAAGCCAATATTATTCTGATACCCAAACCAAATAAAAGCACAACAGCAGATAGATGATAGATAGATAGATAGATAGATAGACAGACAGACAGACAGACAGACAGGCAGGCAGGCAGACAGACTTCCCTAAACAACTTCCCTGATGAACATTGGGATAGTTTGAGTGAGAATGGCTCCATAGCTCACAGGTTTGAGTGCTTAGTCCTCAGTAGGCAGAAGGATTAGGAGATACAGCCTTGTTGAAGGAGATATGTCACTGGCTGCAAGCTTGAGGTTTTAAGAGCTATGCACAGTGTGCTTTCTGCCTCTTGCTTGGGAATTGAGATATGAGATCTCAGCTGTTCCTATCACCATGCCTTTGCTCCATCCTCATGGATTCTAGCCATCTGAAATTGTAAGGCCAATTAATGTCTTATTTTATAAGTTATCTTGGTAGGATGTTTTATCATATCTATTGAAAACCCTCGAATACATACATAGATGCAAAAATTTTCAACAGAATGCTTGGCAAGCTGAATTTAGGAATATATTAGGAAGATCAGATACCTTGACCACAATGGCTTTATCTTAGACAGACAGCTTGGTTCAACATTCAAATCAATACTGTGACATACTATATAAATACATGTAAGGACAGAAATCATAAAACCATCTTAGAATATTCAGAAAAAGCATTTTGACAAACATGTTTTCATTATAAAAGACATTACAAATGGGTAAAAGCCTATCTCAAATTGACAAATTTTATCTACAGCATACCTATAGCCAACAATACTAAATGGAGACAAAAGAATGCCTGCTCCCACCATTTTTATTTAGTATGGTGCTTGGAGAAGAAGATGTAAAAGGGGATTAAAATAGCAAAGAAGTCAAACTCTGCTTACATGCCGATGATATGATTCTATACTAAAAAGAGGCTGCAGAATATGCTAGAAAACTTTTAGATCTAATAAACTCTAAAGTTACAGGCTACAAAATCAGTATTTAAAAAATCCCCATTAGGGTTCATATAGACCAACAATTAGTTGCATAAAAAATTATGAAAAATATATGACTTATAATACCTTCAAACATCAGGAATAGATCTAACTAAGGAAGTGAAAGAGCTGTCCATGAAAACTTCAGGATATTAAATAAGAAATTAAAGCAAACATCAGGTTATTGAAATTCCTCCCACACTCCAGGGCTGTTAGAATTAATACAGAAGAATAGCTTTATTACAAAAGTAATCTCCAAATTCAGAGCAATTCCCTCAAAAATATTATGAGGGCTAGAAAAAGAACCAGAACTCATATGGAACCACAGAGATTACAAAAGCCAAAGCAGTCCTAAGGAGGAAGAACACAGCAGAAACAATTGTGATGCTGAGGTACCTGACTGCAAACGACAGTACAGACCTACAGTGACAGAGACAGCATGGCACTGACATAAACACACATATGGAGACATCTAGGCCAGAATTGAAGATCTAGGAAAAATCAAGACATCTATAAAGCCAACTACTTTTGACAAAAATGTCAAAAACTTGCTATGGAAAAGAAGCCTATTTAATAAGTGGTGCTGACAAGCCCTAAGATCCATTTGTAGAAGAATGAAATTAGATCCATATCTACCACCTTGTATAAATATCAACTCAAATCAAGTTTTAAGAAAATCTTACTTTATAACATGAAACTCAGGCAGGGCTAGAGAGAGAGATGGCTTAGCAGTTAAGAGCACCTTTTCCTCTTGCATGAGATCCCAGTTTGGTTCGTAGTACCAACATCAGTCAGCTCAGAACTGCATGTAACTCCAGCTCCCAAGAACACAATGCCCTCTTCTGATCTCCACAGGCACTCCCACAAAGGTACACACACACACAGCAAATAAAAACTAAACCTTCTAAAGAATAACAAAGAATGCAGTTCAAGATCTATGTTTAGCTAAAATCTTTCTGACCATAACTCTAGTAGCACAGGAACTAGTCCCAAGCATCAACACGTGGAACTACATGAAATTAAAAGGTAACTATCAGCTCAGCAGACAGACAAACAGACCACAGGATGGGAGAGACCAGCTGTATTTCTTGGAGCTAATATGTGGAATTTACCAAGAAAGAACAGAAAACAAACATCCAAATCAAAGCTGCCAATTAACAAATGAAATGCACAGACAGTCCTCAAATGTAGAAATAAAAATGGCCAACAAGTATTTTTTTTTAATATTTAATATCCCTAGTCATCAGGGAAATGAAAAATAAAATTACTTTGAGATACTATGTCACCCTAGTCAAAGGCTGTCATCAAGAAATCTGCCAACAAATGTGGAAAGAATTTGGGGAAGGGGAACTGCAAACTAGCATGTCTACTGTGAAAGTCAACATGGGGGTTTCTTTAAAAATTAAAAACAGAACTATTAGGGGCTAGAAAGTAGCTCAGTGGATTAGGGCACTTGCTGCTCTTTCAGAGGATCCAGGTTTGATTCCCAGCACTCACATGACCATCTGTAACTCCAGTTCCAGGGAATCTGTCTTAGTTAAGGTTTCTACTGCTGCAATGAAACACCATGACCAAAAAGCAAGTTGGGAAGGAAATGTTTTATTTGACTTATACTTCCATATCAAAGGAAGTTCATCATCAAAGTCAGGACAAGAACTCAAACAGGGCAGGAACCTGGAGGTAGAAGCTGATGCAGAGGCCATGGAGGAGTGTTGTTTGCTGGCCTGCTCAGTCTGCTTTCTGATAGAACACAGGACCACCAGCTCAGGATGGCACCACCCACAATGGTCTGGCCCCTCCCACATCAATCATTAATTAAGAAAATGACATAAAACTGGATCTTATGGAGACATTTTCTCAGATAAGACATACCTCTAGTTTATGTGTCAAGTTGACATAAGACTAGCTAGCACCACTGACCCCTTATCAACTTGACACACAAACATATTGCTGTTAAACCACAATCTTTCCTTCCTTATCCCCAAGATTTCACATTTAAAACATAAATAACTTGGAAGTCCCACAGTCTTTTACAAATTCAAACACAGTAAATTTTCAGTTTCTTTAAAATATCTAATCTCTCAAAAAAAAAAATCCTAAGTCTCTTTTAAAACTTCAAAGTTGTTTAGCTGTGGGCATCTGTAAAAATGAAAATGACATTAAGTACCTTCTTCAAGAGGGAAGAATCAGGGTACAATTGTAATCTGAACAAAGCACCAAACTCCAACAGTCTAAATAACTCAATGTCTAATTATCTGGGACTCATTCCCTCTCTTCTGGGCTCCACTAAGGAGCTAGAGTCATGTCTCCAGCTCTGTCCACTGCCGCACACACAGCTTGTCTTCTAGGTTCCAGCTGACTCTACTCCACTGCTGCTGCTGTTCTTGGTGGTCATCCTTCGGCACTGGCATCTCCAAAATGCTGGGGTCTTCTGCTGCAACTGGACATAAGTTGACATAAGACTAGTCAGCACAGGATCTGATGCCCTTTTCTGGCTTCAGGTAAGAGACATACATGTACTGCACAGGTATGCATGCAGTCAAAACAGGTATGTACCTACAACCCAGCGGTACCACTCCTGGGTATGTTCTCCAAGAACTGCATGCCCCACCAGGGAGATAGGAGATACTCATACATCCCAACTAGTGGTGAAAAGGAAATGAAACTGGCCTAAATATCCACTAGCAGATGAATAGATAGTAAAAATGTAGTTCATGCACAAAATAGGATTTTACTCAGTGGCAAAGAAAGATAAAATCATAAAATTTATAAGGACTGGATGGACATGAAAATTATAATATTAAATAAAATGATCCATTCTCAGAAAGACAAAACCTTCATGTTCTTTCTCGCATATGGATCCTAATCTCTGATGTAACTGTGTGGGGTGTGTGTGTGTGTGTGTGTGTGTGTGTGTGTTAGTGAAACTCAAAAACTAGATAGGAAATTAAATGAGGGGTATAAATAGGTCACGGGGAAGGATGAAGGGTGGGTGAAGGGCATGTGAAGAAAAGAGACCAAAAGGGAAGGTTGGAGGAGGGAGACTCAAAGATAGCAAGAGGTGGAAGGAGGATCACCAGCACACACTTGGTTCAGAAATGCTACAGTTATATCTGAACCTGTGTGCTAATTTAAATAATATAAAATGTTTACAATGAGAGCAATGTACCTAATATCCACCACCTGGCTTACAAATGTGCAGAGGAATTGATTCTTGCCATTTTTATGTACTTATGTCTACTTCTGATTCCTTTTTAAAATGTATCTTTATTAATATTGTATTTTTTAAAAACACAATGTGAGCTAGAAAAGTGACAAACAGAAGTTGCCAAGGGAGAACAAAGCTGAGCACTGTGAATTGTTCCCAGAGTGACAAGGAGTCCAAGGCAGGCAGAGTAACACTGAATGTACTGCTATTACAAGAGACCCCAGAGAAGGGCAGAGAGAACATCATTAGAGATCTTATTAGGAGAACAGCTAGAGGAAGTGGGGAGGGGTTACGAAATACAGTGACACATAGCTCTGGGAAGCAGAGCTGAAAACACAGGTTAGCGGAAAGAACGCTGTTCTAAGAGTTAGCGTGAGTCTTGGAGTGTCTAGCTGGTATGGTTCGTAGGAGCCATTTGGTGTCCTGAAATAGTGTTTGTTCTTTGTGTTGCCAACATTACACACCCAGAAACAGCCTGGGATGGGTCAACATGTGTTGTAAGGGGCAGTGGCAGAGAATAAGGACTGAGGTGTATCGGTAGTGGGTGAGCCTTGTGCTCCCAAGATTTAGTGACATTAAAGAGCGGAGAGTTGGGTAAGATGCCACACACCTTTGATCTCAGTGTTCCACCCACAGTCTGAGGCAGAGGGACTGCACGTTGATGGCAAACTTGAAATGCACGATGAGAAATAATCTAGAAGGAAGCGAATGTGGCAGGAATTCTCTTACTGTGTTTATTTTTTATTTTTTGTTGTTCATATGTATTGGAAAAGGAGAAGTCAGCATGTTCTGAAATGTCAAAGTGACACAGAAAGGATGTTTAAATCTGTGACTTTCCCCATGGCATCTCTCCATGCCTGGTCTTCCCAGAAGTTAATACGCTGATTCGTTTTGGGTGTCAAAGCATAGAAAACACCATTGCTTCCATGGCTCCTTCCAAAGGATCATAATCCATTTTTAAGCCCCTAATAAATTACCTAAACGTAGAACTGAATCCCCAAAGTCCCAGGGACAGCATCCAGCTATGGAAGCCTGACTATAAAGAAAAGGTGTTTATCTCTGTAGAGTCACAGGTCTGAACTTGGAGACAGTCTTCTTGCCTCAGGAATCCCAAGATGGTGTCTCCTGGCCCTTAGGCTAAGATCAAATGAGGAGTCCTGAAGTGGCACAGGACAGCACAGGATAGGAGACAGGCAGCATTCTCTGGAGAAGAGCCAATAGAATGTATGCATATGTATCTCACATAAAGGGGTTTGTAAACTCTGGAATACATGACAGGATTGAGAAGGGGCAGAGAACTGAGCTCTAAATCCAAGTAGCTCCATTCAAGTGCTGACAGCACCTTTCTCCAACTTCCTTTGCACCAAGGTTACCAGCCAGTTGGTGAATGACCCCACACTCAAGACAGCTCTACTCCACCACTGTCCCTCATGGCCATTCCAGAAATGCCCTCACAGATACACAGAAACCTCTATTAAATCTAGTCATAGTAGTAACCCAGGAAAAGACCAACCAATGACCATACGGTGCAAAACATAAGAAGTATGAGTGAACGTGTGTGTGCACGTGTGTATATGTTAGCACATTCATGTGAGTGTGCCTGCGTGCATACACACTTCACTCTGATCCAAATCCCCACTCACCTTTTCCAGCCCTAACTCTGTCACTCTCTTACACGTCACAGTAGGGATTTATTCCCACCTACGAGTCATGGCCATCACATTCACATGGCATCCAGCCAGTAGTAGAAGCCAGTTGTGGGTCTGTTTGGATCTGTTATCACAAAGTAACTGATGAGTCTCACTATTAGAAGATGTGCTGCTTGATCTGGTAGCTGACCCACTCTGAGTTCCTGCGGGAGCACACTCAGAGAGGGGCTCATGTGTCAGAGATTTACCAGAGAAATTTCTTGCCATCCACCATTGCAAGGGAAAGAAACAGCCCAGTTGGGCAGATGAAGAAGACGAGGAATTGCCAGGAAGGTCCATTGGGCTGAGGCCACCTCAAAGGGAGATTTGAAAATGGGAGGGCTTTTTAGTGTTGGCTTGACTTTTGCAAGAGGTAGAGCCTGTATACCTCATCAGTCTGTCCCTGCACTTGAGTTGGCTCTGTCCATGACATTAGATGAGGCCACTGATGTCTATGCTCTAGGATCTTTGTGAAGATTAAATATCAATTAACGATAAATGTTCAAGGCCAAGGTACAAGTCATACATTCTTAATAGATGTTTGTTTTTATTTTAGAACTGATGCTCTCATCACCTTATTTACAATGCCTTGAGAACCTACAGCTCCCTGATAGTCTTATAAGAGCACATCAGAGAGCTTACAGAACCTACAGCTCCCCAATGGTCTTATGAGAGCACAGCAGAAAGCATGTACTGCCCATGATATGTGATCACTGTGAGAAGGCAGCCATCTGCAAGCTAGGAACAGCTCTTACCAGAACCTGGGCAGGTTTCCTTCACCTGGAGTGTCATTCTGCATGACTGTGCACAATGAATGCCTCTTAAATGACCTGCAGGCCCTTGGTATTGTGTTAGAGCAGCCTAAGCCAGAACAGGAGAGCTGTTGCCAATATTTTACCATGTTTGCTTAAAAATCTCCCCTAGTCCCTCCCTCCCTCCTCTCTCTGTAAGTGTGTTCATGTCCACAGCTACACACCACACAGCTATTGTTTTCTGAAATATTAGAGCATGACTTTAAGGACATCACTGTCCCTTATTCCTCAGCAGTTTTGAGTGCATTTATTACAGACAATGGCATCCTCTCATATTATTATAAAACAGTTGTCAAAACGGAGAAATTTAGCATTTTTGTTTTGTTTTGTTTTTTTCCAACTTAGTGATCCACCTGCCTCTTCCTCTCAAGCGCTGGGATTTAAAGGCAAGTGCCACTATGCCCAACTTTTTCTTTAATAACACACACACACACACACACACACACACACACATACTTTGCCTGCATGTGTGTCTGTATGAGGGTGTTGGATCCCACGGAACTGGACTTGGGGGCTGCAGACAGTTGTTAGCTGCTGGGAATTGAGCCTGGGTCCTTTGAAAGAGTAGCCAGTGCTCTTACCTGCTACTGTTTTACAAGTCCTGAAACTTAGCATTCTCGTCATACTCAGAGCATGCCATTCGTACCGGTTCTGTCCTTCATAACACACTGTCCCCCACTGCCTCTTGTAAGCTGGATAAGGGAACAATAATAGGATCCCCTTCAAGGTTGTTTTGAGAATGTGTATGTGTGAAGTGCTGAGTGCTCACATAGAGATGCAATAGGCATGCAGTTTCTGTTATAACCATCACTTCTCCAGGGAAGTCTTTTCTGTTCCCATAGACTTAGTGCACAATCCATTTTCCACCAAGTCTCTCTGGCCTGAGCTTCTATGTTCTTCATTTGAGTTTAGCTAAAAGGCAGAGGGATGAATTTCTACATTCTCATTGTACCTTTGCATGCTTAGACTCCCTCTGTATACCTACGTTCCATGTCTAATCCCTCTATGCTGTTCCAGTGTCAACAAGCAGTGGACCTTGTAGGTGATGAGACTCCATCGGGGCAGGCAGAAGTGAGTTTGTTTGCATGAAAGTGAAACATTGTTGAAGGAGGGGAGAGGGAATAGACCTCCCAGTATTGTGACAGTAGGTATGCCATCTGTTCTGAAGTGGCTTCTGTTTCATGGTGGGAACAGGACACAGGGGATAAGGTGACAGAAGTAAGAAATGATTATAGACCCAGAAGCCACCTTTGAGGAGGGAGAAAGCAGGGGCAGTAAGCATCTGTTCTAGGACTTGAGAGGACTAAAGGGAAGCTACATGGAAGGAAAATAGCTTCCAGAGTCTGCTTAGCATGGTCCCTAGCAGAAGGGACCTATAGAAACCTGCTAAATAAACTCTTGAGAGACAAAATTCTCCAGTCTACTTTCCCAAGGCTCTTGATCCTGGCCAGACTGCTAAATAACATTTTGACCATGGTGAGACTACATTCTAGTAAAAGGAGCTGGGCAGAAATAGGAGCCACTTCTAGACAGGCTCTCGAAGCCCACCAGATTTGCTCCTCCACTCTCTCCAGTGCTTTGGATGCCATGTGTGGAAGGCATCAGTAGACGGGTACTTGTGTAACTTCATGGAGCAGAATCTCCAGCCCCATTAACCCCATGTTCCTGTCATAAGAATAAGAAGCATAATCTACCTGCTAAGCCCTAACTGGGACATCTATATGACACCCTCTTCTCTTGAGGCTCGGGATTATTGCAAAAGAGTAGGTGGACCGATTGCGTGAGTCAGGAGTTGCAGAGGGCTGCTACAAAACAGTTTTCTGGCAATGACAGAAGTGTTGCACACATGATCTCACAGGGACAGTGACTGCAGACACAAGACCTGTAAAAGATCAAGCTAGTTTAAATTACAGTATGGATGGAGGAAAGTCTTACAAGACCCTACCTTGAGGAACTATTGGCAGTTTATGGCTGCTAGGGGAAGAAGAGTCAGTTTTCTTCCAGGTCATCATCCCCTGATAGGTTGTCCATGGTCCAGTCAGTAATTCTATACACATGCACATATTGGCAGCACTAACTGGACATAGGGGACTAAGAAAAAGTCTGCATGCTGGCTGTGGTGGTGCTTGCATTAATTCCCAGCACTAAGGAGGCAGAGATAGAGGTAGACGCAGGTATAGATGTCTGTGAGTTGAAGGCCAGCCTCATCTACATAGTGAGTCCTGACCAGCCAAAGTACATAGACTTACTTGTCTCAAAAAAAAAAAAAAAAAAAAAAAGTACATGAAATCAGGCAAGTTACATGGCGGGTGGTTCTAGCAGGAGGGAGTAGGGGGGAGATGTTATCAAAACGTATTGCATGCATGCATGTGTGAAATTCTCAAAGTGGGAAACATATTTAAGAAAGGAATGGGTTTTCCCATGCCATCCCTCAGGTTACAGCAGCTACTCTGCTTACTATGTTCAGTTCACATGCGGACTGAGGGCCACTCAGAACACCTGTGCTTTTCTACTGGCTTTGTCTCGTATGGGAGCCGGGACAAAGCTCTACACCTGCGAGCTGTGTGGGGATCAAATGGAAAAGGCTTTGTACGTTGTGAGCACGACATATTAGATATTATTAGTTTTGTCCATTTTTTTTTCTAGGTTGGTCAAAATAACAGTTTCCAAAAATAGTATAAAGGGAGGGATTAGTCATTTTTTCCAAATTAACAAAGGAGCATGAGCTAGGATCTCATGAAGCTATTAACTGGAGGTATGGAAAGGGCATTCTGGTGCTTTGAAAAGGCCAATGGTTTCCTTAGAGTGGTAGCATCTACTCTCTACCTTGTGCTTACTTAATGACTCTTTCGTTATCTGTAGGTGTCCTAGTCAGAGTTTCCATTCCTGCACAAACATCATGACCAAGATGCAAGTTGGGGAGGAGAGGGTTTATTTAGTTTACACTTCCAACTGCTGTTCATCACCAAAGGAAGTCAGGACTGGAACTCAAGCAGGTCAGGGATCACAAGCTGATGCAGAGGCCATGGAGGGATGTTCCTTACTGGCTTGCTTGCTTCTCCTGGCTTGCTCTGCCTGCTTTCTTATAGAACCCAAGACTACCAGCCCACAGATGGCACCTCCCACAGGGGGCCCTCCCCCTTTGACCACTAATTGAGAAGATGCCTTACACCTGGATCTCCTAGAGGCATTTTCTCAACTGAAGCTCCTTTCTTTATGATAACTCCAGCTTGTGTCAAGTTGACACAAAACCAGCCAGTACAGTAGGTACTCAACATTAGGATCTGTTTTTTGTTTTTGACTATGCCAGGGATGGAACTCTTTCCTATGGGAGGTGAGAGATCTGGTAGACCTCCAGCCCAGGATTTGCTTAGAATTCACTTTTGTTGGAGAAACAAAATACAGAGACACAGCATTATTTCAATATGAATTTTAGCATTTTTTCCCCAATTTCGTTCTTTTGTAACTTCTTACAGACATTCACAGTTTTGTCAAGGAGGGTGAAGTAGTCCAGAAACTACAACATCCTAATAGAAAATGTTTGAAAACGTTTAAATTATAGTTTAGTGTGTGGGGAGTGTGTGTGTGTGTTTGTGTGTGTGTGTGTGTGTGTGTGTGTGTGTGATGTATGTGTGGTGTCTGTGGTGTGTGATTTTATGGTGTGCATGTGTTTGTGTGTGAGTGTGTGGTGTGTATGTATCTGTGCAGTATATGTGTGGTGTGTGTGTGTGAGTGTATATGGTGTGAGTGTGTATGTGTATGTTGTGTATATAGTGTGCGTGTGTGTGAGGTGTGTGTATGTAAGTGTGTTGAGTGTATATGGTATGTGTATGTGTTTGTGTGTGTAGTGTAGTGTGAGGCTGTGAGGGTGTACATGTATGGTGTGAGGGTGTGCCTGTCACAATAGATGTGTGGATGCTAGAGACAACTATCCATAGTTGTGAAGCCAATTTTCTTTGCCCTCCATGTGGATTCCTGGAACACAACTCAGGTCCTCATCTTGTATTTTCCAGCAGCCTTTAACCATTGAACAGCACTCACCAGATATCGGGGCCAACAGCCAGGGAGCTTAGTACACCTGCCTGTCTCTACCCCAACAGCATTGCAATTTTAAGTATATTCCAAAATGTCTGGCTTTTATGTGCGTTTTTTAGGGATTAAAATTCAGGTCTCCATGTTTATGAGGCAAGCACTTTACGCAATTGAACCTCTTCAAAACATGCCTTACACTTTACAGGAAGTGATGGACAGTCTAAAAGGGACTCCAAGACAAACTGTTCACTTCAAAAATTCCAAGAGAGTCCTACACACTCTAAATTTGCAAACACAACTTTGCCACTTTGGTGCATGACCCTAGAGTGGGTATGCAGGCTCTAGTGTGAGGTATGGGGGATGGGAAACTGTCTAGCCTCAGAGAGGAGCATCCTGGCACCAATGCAAATGTGGGAGGCAGACTACTAATGGCCTTCACTGGGGATGCTCCTGCTGCAGTCAGACAGAAGCATGAGGTAGAATCCAGTTCCAAAAACCATCTGGGTCCTTTGTTTCCGTCCCTGGCTTCATTTTTCTACTGGGATGATTTCTTAAGCTTCTCCTATGTTTCCACTTCTTTTTGTAATGGTCAGTCTGACCTTCCTCAGCTTTCTAAATTTAATTTTGCACTTTGGGATTGAGGATGACATAGTGGAAAATGGGTGTACCCCACACTGATTCTGGACCTTTCCTTCCATCATGGTGCTCCCTCACTTCCTCAGGACCTTTCTGCTTATCAGACATGTTCTCCCTTCTCACTAGGCTAGAATGGGAATCAGAGACAGGCACAGTCCCACTGCAGAGATGATGTAGCTCCTCTACTGTGACTCCATCTGTGTCTAAGAGTGGGCTTCAGAGCCCCTGATGGATTCTTCTTAGTCAAGGCTCGAGCTGACAAGGGCTTCAGGATGGCCTTTCTGTCTTCCACAGTCCTCTAGTTGGACAGATGTCCCTTAAACTTGCTTATGAGTTGGCTGAGTAAATAAATAGTGGAGTACTTTTGAGATGGGTACAGTACGAGGCATGCAGATGGGAGGCTGGGCCTGAGCCTTGTCAGGGAATGCTGTGAGTTACTCATCAGGCTGAAAACTGTATTCTCTGTAGAGTGAAGGATCTCACAAATAGACCCATGTGCTAGGATGCTAGGAAGCTCATCCTTTCGAAGGCTTGAGGTTGGTGGGAACAGAAGACACTCTACGGGTAGTCATTCTCCATGCTGTTGTGCTCTATGCCAGACTTTCTTTCTGAAATACTGCTTTCAGGCTGGACTTTGTTCATCTACGTAAGCTCCACTACTAAGAGCTGTTTGCATTGACAGTTTATATTTGCAGGCAGTTGACCAAGACCTAATTATGTCTCTAGTTCTTTTCTGGCCTGGTTCTAAGTAACCACAGACAAGTCAAAACCACATTGTAGGTCAATGATGTATATTTTGCTAAGTATGCAGGTACAGATACTTACATGTCCTCTTATTACACACCTGCTTCTTGGTGAGATGACTTACTGATAATAGCTGAGGCAAACCTGCCCACAATACTAAGGCAGCAGAGCCTTGTCATACATGAAGCATCTAGACAAAGGCTGACAGGGGCTTAAAGATTTTTCACTCCACTGAAGAACCAAGCATCTTTGGAGTGGTCTTCTACGTAGTTCTTCTCTACCTATCCCAAATCCCAGCCCCATACTTACTTTTGACTCTTCTCTGTTCCATGACTCTGCCATTTGGTTCATGAGCCATTGTGGGGTTTGCACTGGCTGTAAGAAGCCTCTGATTGGTCACATACACCCTTCCACTCATCATCTTGACTCTCAGCTCTGTGGCCCAGCATTGGACCACAGGTTATTGGACCTTCAGCTTCTTCAGTGTCCCTAGATGTCCTTTGTTCCTTGTTTTCCCTTCATGGGACATTCTCTCTAATTAGAATCTCCCTCCATTTCAAACTCTTTGTCTTTGGCTTACTCTGAAGAACACTTTTTGGGAGACTTTTTCTGACTCAAGGCTGAGTTAACTGCCACATTAATGAAGAAGTTTGAATCATGACCTTTGTCACATTTAGTGACTGGTTTTATGTGACTGGATCAGCCTACTAGATTACAGGACTCTTGCTCTACTGTCACCATAGGGTCAAAACCAGTCACAATGGCTTGCAAAGAGCAAGGCCTAGACACATGCATGTTCAACCAGTAAGTGAATGGAGGAGTCACAGTATCAGAGGCTGGTCCAGAAAACGGGGACAGACCAACTTAAGGTGCTAGGGATGTTTATCTGAAATTCAAGCTTGGCTAGCAGTTTTGCATTTTATTCTTGCAAATTATATGACTAATTCTGCGTATCAGACAACTGAATGTACTAGTTTCAACAAACTCTTTCAATGTAGTGAGGAATCATGTTGCTTGAGAATAACTCTCTCTCTCTCTCTCTCTCTCTCTCTCTCTCTCTCTGTGTGTGTGTGTGTGTGTGTGTGTGTATGACTCTCCTCCCTCCCAGTCATTTTGTTTCTTTAACAAGCGCTGTTGCTGAGGGTCTGTGTCCTGGCTTCATGCGGTCTGATTTGATTTACATTCCTTCTCGTTCCCCATTTTTCTAAACACTTTCTGGCTAAGTTCCTGAGAACAGACATGGAGCTGCTTAGTTCTACTCTTTTACACACTCCACTCTAGTCCAATTGGGTGACTCACATTGGAGTTTCCTCATTTAAATTTGACTTTCATTACTGCACAGTCAGTAGTGAATACTGTTGAACAATTAATGAGTAATCTAATTTCCTTTGCAAAGATAATATCTTTCGAATTTAGTTTCACCAACAGCTTATCAGATCAAACATTTCTATGCCAACTTTATTCTCCCAGAAAATGAATAAGGACAGGAATGCTAAAAAGTTAAGTATGTTAGTATTCATATCAACAAATAAAATCACAATGAAGCATTGGCAATTAAGAAGGAAATACCTTCATTACACAACTGCTTGTTCTATTCAATTGATTTCAGTATCTACTAGAGAATATGAAATCACCTGAAATTTTTAAGCTAAATTTCCACAAAATTGATTTGCCCAGCATTATTTTCTTATTAATTGCAGTATTTATTATTTTTCTGCCTGCATTTAGAGTTCCAGCCTAGGTTTTCTGCCTGCAGTGGAAAGGATTGCCTTTCAGAAGAACAGACCTACGTAGAATTATGCATAATCTATCCAGATAAAAAGTCATGTTCATTGCACAAGGGGTTCAGAAAGAGTTCAGCCGGAGCTAACAGACCTTCCCGTAAGGGAAGTTGTAGGTCGTTAGGAGGCTTCCCTTACAACTGCAGGAAAAGGGATGAGTTTACTGTGACTATTCTAGAGCAGGTGGTCCTGAGTCTCTGAAAACAGGAGTGATTCCAAGACCAATGAGAAGGGAGCTCTGCAAAATCCCTGTGAGAAGTGTCTTCCTTTACTCCCAAGGAGCAATGCTCAGTTACTTAGAAGCTCTAAAAATGGTCTCAAATCACATCCAGGCATCAGCTGCACATCTGAGAATGTCCAGAATGCTGTGACGAAATGAAATGCATGACCAAATATATTCTAAGAAACCCTGGAATGGGCAGTTGCTTACACATGAGGCAGTTGCTTGCAACTGCACTGTTTATCTATGCATTGAAGATAATGGTTCCAAATAATTCCTTGTGTGATTGAACGCTGAGACAGTTCCTTGATGCTTTCTTCAAGGATAAGTACAGCTGGTTCCTTTAGTGAATGAATTCTTCAAGGAAGTTAGAGGAAGCTTCCCAGCCTAGCCACAAAGTAGTTGCAGGCCCACTGGAATGACTTAGGAGGAAGTCCCTTTGGGTGTGCTGCATGCAGGGCATGAAGGAACAACTCTGGAGAGGCCTGTGGGGATTTTTGTCTCTTGCCTTTGGTCCTATCTTGTATCAAGGATCATGTATTTCTCAGTGATGTGGGCCAAAGGATGAGGAAGGCAGTTAAGTATAAGGTCCAGCCCTCAGCCTTGCTCCTGGGCTTTCCACTGCTTTGAATGCATCAGGGATGCTCTCCCAGAGAGCTGGTCCTCTACAGCTCTGTCAGGGTTCACTGCAATTGGAATGAGAATGTGGATGGCTAGGAAGCCCAAGCAAGGAGAATCAAGTTCAAATCCACTAACCTTGAAATGCATTCCAGTCCCCAGGAGCTGATTTTCTGTAGCTCATTTGGAAGCAAAATCCAACTCACCTGGACTCATTTGAAAGAAGAACCTTACCTACTCTGACATGATGTTACTTAAAGATATTGGCTAACCAGCATAAATGCATTTTTACTGCAAATATTAGAATATGTCTTAGTATAGAATACCATCCCAGATCCTGCTGTGTATATTACATTAAACTGTGTTTCTTTCCTAAAACTCACAATGAATTTTGCATTCTGACATCCTGCTTGAGGATTTTGGATAAGGTCTTACAGTATACCATGTATCATTGTCAAAAAGTGAAGAGTTACGTGATTTCTTAAAAAGAGTTCTTAGTTCTGCTAGTTTTATTTCTGCATTCTTATCTCTGCCATATAAAATTAATATTTTTCTAAACCAATGTGAGGTTCAGTATGTAGCCTCAGGACAGAAGAAATGTGTAAGCTATCTTACAAGACTTTTCTTCTTTATTACTATATTGAAACTTATTAATACCTTACAGTGACAGAAAGCATTTCATAAAAACTAAGATCATTTGTCCTTCCCACTCACCTCTTTTTCTGTTTCTCTCTTTGTATAAGATGTACAAACAAGCAGGAAACATAGGAACAGGATGGTTGAGCAGTGAAGTCATTACATTAGACTGTGTTTCTTTATTCAGAAGAGTTATTAGTCGTGGTGTTTCAGAGAATCACAACCAATAGAGTGTGTGTGTGTGTGTGTGAACGTATTTATTTTAAGAGGACCTGGTACATGCCAGTATGGAGGCTGGCATGGCCCTAGGATCAACAGGGTGAATTGATGAGCTACAGACCCAGGAGATTTCCAATGGAAAAATCTCTAATCTCAAGAGAACTCAAGAAGAAATGCTGTTTGGGTTTGAACGTGATATTACAAAAACTTTCCTCTGTTTTGGGAGAGGGCCAGTCTTTGCTGTCTTCTCAGGCTTTCAGCTGATTAGGTGGGGACTGTACATGTCAGGGAGAACTGTCTGCTTTATTGATCTAGGAATTTAGGTGTTAGTCTCACTGGTAACACTTTCACAGAAATACTAAGAATATTTGACTGAATGTCTGAGGACCCTAGGGCCTAGTTACATTTTCATATAAAACTAACCATTGTGTTAACAGGAGACCACACACAAAGGTTTAATAATCTTTGCACTTTTATTTCCTGAAGGGAGCCTAATGGAGTAGCAGCACACACCCTAGGATCTTAGAACCCTGGTTCTCACAGCCCTACTTCCTAACCTGAAGCCAGTGCTTGGCTATTTTACGCCCGCTCTACCCCTTCTCAAAGGACACTACTGTTCTCTAGTGTGCTCCTAAGTTCTGGAAATAAGCATGGGAAAGATCATATTCAGGAATGTACATTCCATAGGCCAATGGATAGGCTTCAGGTACCTGGAATTAGCAGATAGATGTATAAATGAACATGATGCCAAATCTCAAAGAGCAATAATAACAAAATCCCATGACAGATCAAGAAATAGATGTGAGAGAAAGGGAAGTTTCATTGATTTCTGAAGTATCATGGATTTTCAGTTCTTATAAGGCCCCACAGATTATATCGCTGATAGCAAGTAGGAAAGCTAGTCAAAGAAATTTTAACTGCTCCCCTACTCCCATACACAGACACAAAGCTAATTTTTTTATGGTTGTTTTTCCTATATTTAGTAGCATGGAAGCAAATGATAAATTTCAAGTCTGGTCAGTTTGTCAGATATTTTAACCTCAAATCTGAGGTGACATTTCTTTTATGCTCCTCTCTTTCCAGTTTTCATGCAAGCCCACTGCAATGAGACAAAGCTCAGATCCATCCTTCTATATCCACTTGCACTCTCTGTTCTTCTAGTTATCCTCTTCCTTGGCCAACTGTGGTACAGCAGTCCTCCCCTCTCCTCCCTCCCCTCTTCCCTCCTCTCTCTCTCATTCTCTCCATCCTCTCTTCTCCCTTCTCCCCTTCCTCCCTCCTCCCTCTCTCATTCTCTCCATCCTCTCCTCCCTCCCCTTCTCCCTCCTCCCTCTCTCATTCTCTCCATCCTCCCCTCCCTCCCCTCCTCCCTCCTCCCTCTCTCATTCTCTCCATCCTCCCCTCTCCTCCCTCTCTCATTCTCTCCATCCTCCCCTCTCCTCCCTCCCTTCCTCCCTCCTCCCTCTCTCATTCTCTCCATCCTCTCCTCCTTCCCCTTTCTCCTCCTCCTCTTTCACCTCTTCTTCTTCCTCACCTCTTTCCTTCCCCTTCCTCTTCCCTTCTCTCACCTTTCTCACCAGCACCATCACTGTTAAAGGAGCTGCTATACCAGACATTGTAGGCTTCAATTTACCCTCATAACCACCAGGAAGGTGCTAGTAATGACCTGGCAGTTTGCAGATAAGAAAGCTGTGACTCATAATTTGTATGTGGTCATTTTACAAGAAAGTAAAAGCATAAGAGTTTATGCCAATGGCACTGTCTTTCTGTATTCACCACCATAACAGCTCCTATTTTAAATGGCCCCGTTTGTCTCTTTTAAAATCAACAGCAGGATTTTCAGTCAAAGATCATCTTCACATATCATGTACTAGAATCTACCCTCCTTCAGCTGCAAGTGGCAGAAGCATAAAGTAGTCAAATGACTACAAAAGGACTTCATTAGCCCCTGCAACTGGGAAGCCCAAGAGGTAGGGATTTTGTTTCAAAACAGTTGGCCCCAGACAGCAAGCTTTATCCTCAGGGTTCCTCCTGGTGTTGTCTTCTCTGTTAAGTGCTGTGAAGCTCAGAGCACAGCTAAATCTACTTCCTTGAAAAGCCACAGAAAAGGGAACATACCCTGCCTCCTCTGCATCAGGAGTATAGTGCTGATGCTAACTAGCCAGTCTGAGTCCCAGTTCACTCCTATCAAGCAGGAGGCAGGGCAACATGATATGCTGAGAACAGCTTAGCTACTCCCTAGAGAAAGGAAAGCAAGATCCGGTCACCACACCTGTTTCCTTGCATGCTGCCAGCTGTGAACTGGAACCCAGGCTTCCTCCTGACTTGCTAGGCAAGCTGCGCATGCTTCCTTTCTGCCTGGATGAAGTTTCTCTTCTTTTATGCAGACGTTTCCACCTTTCTCTGCCTGGATAATGTAGACATAGAGCAAGTGAAAACCAGAATCTCTCGTCCTCAATGGTTCAAGTTCTGTTAAGAGTTCCACTTGCCATCTGTTAGGATGAGTATGCCTGTGGCTTAGGGTTTGAGCATGGCACTGTGACCTGTGTTCCCTCAGCCAAGGCTGCAGAAACTGTCTTTCTGGCCCATAAAATCAGAGATCATTCTTTATCGCATGTAGCAAGAATTTGCCATCTGGCATCAAGACACCTACAACAAGAGCCAACTACTGCAGAGACTTTCCCTACCCTTTCAGTGACTTGCCATGGTGCCCTCCTCTTTGTTGAATCTGGAATTTAGTACAGGATTGTCTTGCTGGTTATTTTGACATATGAAGATTGGCTATTATGCTAGGCTACCGAACCAAAATGTCAGCCAGTCATTTGTGACAGTATGTGAATTCCAAGAGAATTATGCAAATACTAACTCCAGAGGTGGAGTGTTTGTGTGGTACTTAACAGTTGCTCAATCTTGCTGTAAGCTCTGCCTGGTAGGGCTTGAAAATGAAGAGCAAGTCCCTTCCCTCAAGGCAAGTGCCATCTTGCTATGCAGGCTAATCTTCACAGAAGGAATTAGAGAGCAAGTTGATGCTGTGTGGAAAGCCACTGACTCAGAATGAGTGGGCAACAGGACTCAAGTAACAAGTTCTAATCTTTCACATTAAGGATGCATGGAAATCCACAACAGGAGTGAGGGTCAGAAAATCAAAATCGCAGCCATACAGGCCGGGTGTGTGAATGGGAAATATGATAGATATCTCAAATTGAGCTGTAAAAACCCTGCAGGTCATGAGCGCTATATGAAGTACTCAGAGATAGGAAATGTTCCCAGCCTGATTATTTCTTCATAAACATGCCCTCCTAGTAACAGTGTCTGTAAAATAGAAGAGTATTTGCTCCATGTTACTTACCTAATTGTAAGCTATCCAGGACAGCTGTGGCAGGTGCTGGTCCCCAAGATGACTCCTGTGATCCTAGTCTGCCACGCTAAGCATGCTGCTTCTACTTTGCAGCCTATGCACCAAGAACCTGCGGCAAACAGCATCTCAGTAAATAGGAAGAAAGGCCAGGAACTTAACTTTCTCTAGCTTCCCCCCTCCCCCTTCCCTTTCCCTCCCTCATTTATTTTTGTATTATTAAGGACAGCTTATGGGAGTGGGTTCTTTCCTTCTACCATGTAGCTCAAACTCAGGTTACCAGGCACGTTGACAAGTGCCTGTCCCATCTCCCCACCAAAGTTTTTTTCTTTTCATTTTTTGTTTTGTAAGATGGCACAGGCTAGCCTTGGACTTAAGTCATCGGGCCCTGATAGGATTAGAGGCTTTGTGTCTTCTCCTGTCTCTTTCCTACCTTTCATTTGCCACTCACCTCCCTTTCTCTTCTTTCTTTCAAGCTGAAGACCGAACCCAGGGCCTTCTGTATGCTAATCATGTAGCATACCACTGAAACACATAGTTAGCTTTACTTAGGTCTCTTAAAGGCATGCTTAGAAGTGAAACTTCTGCTAGCATCCTACTGGTTAACATGTAGCCGCATGGCTGTCTAAAAGCAAAGGACACTGGAAAATATAGTTTTTAGCTAGACTGCCTTTTGCTTAGCTAAAATTGAAGGAATGATAAATTAAGGAAAGAATTGTGAAGTGTATCTGTAAATAGGTTAAAGGCAGGATACAGACAGACTCAGTTATTTACCATATAATGGCCCATTAGGATGTAGCCTTTCTGTTTTCCCCCACCTTGTGTACAGCATGGGGTCAGCGACTTTGCTTCAGCTGACTTCTGCTCCAGCACCAGCCCAAAGCAGCAAAGCTAAGTGATCGCAGGACACCGTGGACATGAATATATCATTCTTTCCTTAAGTAGTCTTCTCAGGCATGTTTATCATGACGACAAAAGGCAGACTAGTCATAGCCATTGTACAAGGCATTACTTAGGTGTTCGTGGTAACACTGCCATAAAGAGGCCAACTGCCTTCCAGGCCCATAAAAGCACGGTGTGTATAACTATGTATAGACATAACACTTGATGATGATAAATGGCTGTTATTAGTCTGTGTATTTTCTACACTATACTTTTCACCAAAATGATTAATCCCAAGACAGCCCAGCTTGGGAAGGATCCCAGAGGAAAGCATCAGAGGAGGTAGCAGTGCCATGTAGGATCCTGTTTCTAAAGACCTTCTGGGGGTTGAGATGATGAGGTGGCAGGCAGTGGCTAAGCGTGGGCTAACATGTGCCTCTGTCATCTTTAAAGAAAAAAATTATATGAAAATATTAATTAATTAATTGCACGATAGAGAACAGCTTCTATATTGAAAATATGAAGAAAACATTTGTATTAAGCATATTTTA